>BMAO01024825.1:0-102265 GCA_019973975.1 Trichonephila clavata
TTAAGAATACCTCGTAGCTGAATACGAAATAGTGTTCTTTTTTAATAATTTTTCTTTTAATAATTGCTCTTAATACCTAAATTATTATTTTAATGCACGACTTTTAACTTCTGCATAATTTTTAGATTGTATAATATGTACTTTTTCATAATACTTTAAATAATTTTATACATATGTAAAATTGTTGTTTTATTACATAGTTTGTGAAGGATTTCCTTAATATAATCACATAAGGTCATTTCCTTAATATAATCATCCTGGGAAATCTTTGGTCTATCAATTCGAGTTTACTCCCAGCCAACCCTCTGAAAAAGACAACTTGATTATTCAGATTAGGTCGGCTATATATAGTCTATGTTTTCAAGATAGCGTGAGAGAATGTGAGGATAAGTACAGATTGCTACTGATCAGGTATTATAGTATTTTATAGCGCATTTCAGATATTGCATAGGCGAAAGGATTTAAAGGACGATTGATCACTAAGTTCAATTATTGCTCAGATAATTGGGATAGTAAATTTGATTGTTAAATAAAAGTGTTGATATTTAAAGTCTTCTCATATTTCGCGTATCTCGTTATTAATCCAAATATTGCTTAGATTGAGCTCTTGTCTTCTCGTTTAAATTATTTGAATTGTGTTGATAAATTGTGTGATCAATATATAGATTGATTATTCAATATGGATAGTCTTCCTTCCTTCCTCCCACATCTCTAGGTGGGACTCAGAGAACATCTTAGTCCTCACAAGTTTCAAATTTAAATGTGTTAGAAAAAATTTATCTTCGTTTATTTTGGTTTTTCCTGCCTTGACAATTCAAACTCTTAATAATTCGAAGTTTTTTATTGGTCCCTCCAGCTTTGAATTATCGAGAGTAGACTGTATTGTATTTTATTATTACTTGAAAGCCTTTGCCAAATGATTACCGTACTGTGAGTTAAGGCATACCTCCTCAAAAAAAAATATTTTCTTCGACAAACTTTTATTTATGACAGCCGATCGAAACAGTCAACAGTAATCCTGCAGTTTTGAGTGATCCGCAATAAATTCCAGTATCCCGAACAATCGGACAAGAATTTCATATTTTCTGCTTCCAATTTCTGGATATATATTTTCCAGTCTTTTGCTTTGTTTTACCTTCTGCCAGATCCGTTTTTCTTATTTGCTATTTCTTTTTTCGATAGAAAATAGCAACATCGTGTATGGTTCTTGTCAAATTCGGATTTTCAGAAATGTCTCTTCCTGCTTCTTGCTTCGATGAACAAAATATTTTATTAAATCTAAGAGACAACTGAAACCTCTCTGAACACGGTTGAAGGCAAGAAACACATACTGTAACTGAATGGTAAATATCAACAATATATGTTTTTGTTTTTATACAGGATTTTTTTTTTTGTGAAAACATATAGTTATGTTTACAACGCATTTGAGAAGAAATCTGAAGTATATATATATTTTTCTTTCTGCTTCAATAAAAGTACACTAAAATTATACTAGTAAGAAACTGGACTTTTCGTAATAAATTTCAGGAAAACCGTTCTAAATATGTTTATGCATGTATTCTAAATATATATTGTTCCGTAATAGAATTATTTCAGAGAGGAACTTTATATATACTGTTATTATATTATTTTTAAAAAAAGTTATATTTTTTCACTCTAGGTAAATGCCTTGCCATTGCAAATTTTGGGTTCAAGAAATCATGGTAAAAGTGGAAGTAAATACGATCCTGCAAAAAAAATTATATATATATATATATAATTCATAAATATACAAAAAATAGTTAAAAACCTAAAATAACTAGTCAAGATAGTAAAAAGTATATATTAGCCACAGTAGTATTATAGCAAACTCCTGGCCTTAAGAACCAAGGTTGCAGGTTAATAACTATATATATAATAGCTATATATATAGAGAGAGAGAGAGAGAGAGATGTATATTTTGCACAATACTAAATCTAAGCCTAAATTTACTTATTAAAGAGACACATTATTTTAAAATGACCAAAGTATTAAGTTTATATCACCTCATTGTATATATATATATATATATATATATATAATTGTACTACTTTTATAAGTATAAGTACACAAAATTGTAGCTTTAGCTATATTATTTTGCATTTGTTTTTATTTTTTTAGACTTTAATTGTCTTTTCTGGGGTTTTTATTTATAATGTAATTATGTATTTAAAATTCTAAAACTTATTTTAGATTCAATATAAGGCATTTAAACTTTTTTGTTTATTGTGTAAAATAATCAGAAACGAATGCATGAAATAAAAGATTTAGTTGAATAGTTATTTCTTGAAAATTCTGCAAATTTAGGTTAAGATGTCTTCAATAAAATATATTGAAATAAGTTTAAAAATTTCACCACCTAATCGTATTTTCTTTAGCATAAAGTGTACGTTATCATACCCACAAAAGAGCAACGCAGTACTTAACGATCCATAAGACACCAAACTGAGAGAGAATAAAACGAGACTAGAAAATGAAATACTCAACACTGAAAATAGGTTGACTTTCTTTTAAAAAATTGTTGTGTAGGAATAGAAAAGAACTCAAAATAGCATAGGAATGGAAATTTCGTTTCCTTTTATAAGACTTTTCTGGGAATGACAGCTCTGAATCGTTCAATTTAATAAACTGTTGAGTAACCAAATAGTCTAGTGAAAGTCACGAAATATTTGGAAGAGCTGTCAAAAAATGTGTTCAGTCAACGGAAACATGTCGTCACTCTAGGTAACAATGTCCTACTTTCGCCATTGCGTAATTTGTATTCACATTGTCCTATAAGCTGTTTAAAAGTCTCATCATTTAGCTGTGGGATGTGGTACTGAATTTCGGGTAGAAATTTGATTTTGATGGCTTTTTTGATGCATTTGGACATTGATGGCTTTTTTGATGCATTTGGACATTGATGGCTTACATTAAAAGCTGTTCTTTTGTTCCTTTAAAATTTTAATTTATCATAGATTAAAAGGAAAATTTTACAGTACAATGTCAATTCCATTACAGCACAATGAAAAACCAGAAAAAGTATAATCATTAAGTGTACTAACGAATAATTAAAAATTATTAACGAAGTAAAAAGTATTATAAATGTATTGAAAAATTTAGATGATGTTGAATCGGGATCAACACCGGTATAAATCTTGAGTTTTGTAGAAGATGTGTTCCATTTCCCAAGTTGTGGTTTATTCACATTCAGAAGATTTTCATTCTACCTTTGAAAAATCTTAGTTCTGTCCCTCAAAATCACCTGCAAGTACCAACACATGCACCCTGGGGACAAGATATATTTTACGAAAAAAGTCTGATTTCCTTTGCCCCTCTTCCTGAGATGTTACACGCTCCTAGATAGGTCTTGATGGTGTGCTTTTTCTTCACCTTTTTGATATTTTTATTCTTCCCTATTTCTATTCTAAATCCCCTTATCATTTCTAGAGCGTCTATTATTCGACATTTATTTATATGAATTTACTAGCTGTTACCCGCCCGCTTCGCTGGGTATTTCATGATGTTTTATAAATTTTTACTGCTTATATATATGTATAAATAATTGATATCTAAGTCCTAGCATTAAGAATTCGATTGAATTGAGAAATATACTTATACCTGTAACTGTCACCTGTTGATAAAAAAAAAAGGGCACAACTCATCTAATTTGTATTTTCTAAAAATCTCTAAAATTGAAGCATGAATGATGTTTGCTCTTCCGTAACTCAAAAACCAAGTGGATTCCCGCAAAACCAATTTTCGGTGGATCTCTACTCCGTAAATTGAACATGCAAGCCAAATTTCAAGTCTAAATCTAACAGAAAAAAGCAAAAGTTTTACTATAAATATCCCCGTAATCCCGTTGAGAGCCGTTTTCCAAAATTACCGCTCTTAGCGGATTTCAATTCAACAAAAGAAAAATGAAAACCAAATTTCATTATTATAGTCCTTGTAGCTCGAAAAAAGTAATTTTTTTTTTGTCAATACGTCCCAGTAACCCCTGCACGCCCCTTCCAGAACTTGATTTGCTTAAAATTTATTCTTAGTGGATCCCTATTCAACAAAAGAAACATGCTTAACAAATTTCAAGTATATGGGTCTAACAATTAAAAACAGGAATTTATTTCTGTAACTCCTCTTGACCCCTCGCAAACATCTTTGGGGGGCAATTTTCATTTTACTCTTTGTTAGAGGAACTCTATTTCATGAAAGGAACATGCCTACCAATTTTCAAGCAGGATGATCAAGTAGTTTAAAAATGGAAATATTTATCGATTACGCCTCTTAATCTCCCGAAATTAAACTTGGTAGTTGATATTCGCGAAACCCATTTTGTAGCGGTTCTCTACTTTACGAAAGGAATCTGCTTATCAAATTTCAAGACTGTACGTCTAACAGTTTAAAAATGGGGATAATTGTCTATAACGCCACTTGAGCCCCCTCCACTTCTGGGTCTGTTTTCACAAAACCCATTTTGTAGGGGAATTGCACTCTATGAAAGTAATCTGCTTAGCAAAATTTGTGCGTCCAATTAATTAAAAATGCAAAAAAAAAATTATCAATAACGCCCCTTGAACCCCCGCAACACCACCTAGGGGTCGATTTTCACAAAACACATTTTGCAGTGTATTTCTATCCTATGAGAGGAATCTGCTAACCAAATTTCAAGACTGTGAGTCTAATAGTTTAAAAAAAGAAATAATTATTTATATCTGCCCTTAACCCCCCGCAACACCCCTTGGGGTCAATTTTCTCCAAACCCGTTTTGTAGCGGATATTTACTCCATGAAAGAAACATTCCTACCAATTTTCAAGCAAGTAGGTCAAATAGTTTAAAAACGAAAATATTTATATCTTACGCCACTTATTCCTCTGCAACGCCACTTAGAGGTCTGTTTTCACAAAACCTTCTTATAGCTGATCTCTACTCTATAAAAGAAATCTCTTTATCAAATATAAAGACTGTGTGCGTCTAATAGTTTTAAAAATGGAAATAATTACCTATAACGCCCCTTAAGTCCCCTCAACGCCACTTGGGGGCAATTTTCACGAAACCCATTTTTAGCGTATCTCTACCCTATGAGAGGAATCTGCTTACTAAGTTTCAAGACTGTACGTCTAATAACTTAAAAATAGGAATTTATAACGCCCCTTAAACCCCCCGCCCCCGCAACATCCCTTGGGGGTCAATTTTCCCAAAACCCATTTTGTAGCGGATATTTACTCCAGGAAAGAAACTTACCTACCAATTTTCAAGCAGGTAGGTGAAGTAGTTTAAAAACGGATATATTTATCTATTACGCCCCTTAATCCCCCGCAACGCCACTTAGAAGTCTGTTTTCACAAAACCCGTTTTGTAACTGATCATTATTCTACGAAAGGAATCTATGTATCAAATTTAAAGACAGTGCGTCAAATAGTTTAAAAATAGAAATAATTATCTATAACGCCCCTAAGCCCTGCAACGCCACTTGGGGGGTCGATTTTCACCAAACTCATTTTGTAGCGGATCTCTACTCTCTGAAAGGAATCCGCTTACCCAATTTCAAGATTGTGCATCAAGTAGTTTAAACATGGAAACAATTATTATTAAAGCCCTTAACCCCCCGTAACGCCCCTTGCGTTTCGAATTTCGGAAAATCCGTTCTTAGCTGATGTCTACTCTATCAAAGGAACATGTCTACCAAATTTCAAGTCTGTAGGTTGAATATTTCCAGAGATTTCGTGATTAGTCATTCAGTCAGTCAGTCAGTCAGTCAGTCAGTCGCTTTTCTCATTTATATATATAGATTTTCTTACAAGCGATTGCTTGGCCATCACCATCTAACAAATCTTTTTTTACTGTTGTGCCCATTTTTCGTGCAACCACAAAGCAGTGGAAGCAACAGTTCAATTAAATCCACTTTATATTCAGTTCTCACGTCTCTAGTTGCTAAAAAGCTTAACAATCAGATGTTGTTAAATGTGTGTATGTGAATTTAGTTTCTTAGAGTTAAACACATCCAGGTTTCTATACAGGCTTTAACCCTTTATCTACCGACGGTACTTTAAAGTACCACTCACTTTAAAATTGCATAGATTAAACATTTTACGAATATTCTGAGGATGCTTAGCATGAATATTTTTTGAAACTCCTCTTTCAAGATATAGAGCACCATGGGTTCAATTATGAGTATTTTAGCAAGGAAGGCGAATAATTTTATAGCAGAAGTTGCGTTTTCAGCTAACATTTCGATCCGATTGCGAAGAGTGTCATTTTTATTCCGAAAAAGTAATTAATGTCAAAAGGTAAGTGCCTTAATTTTTTGTATGTTAATGACGACCTTAGGAAAGGATTTGACTATTTATGTTAAAGTAAAAAAGTTCATGTAATTAAATTTACAGTTAAATATCTTTAACTAACTAATTAGCTCTAACGGATTAAATTTCCTGAATTTTTTTTTGTTTATGTATATCCCTTAATTTTCAATGCAGTGATTCAAAAGAAATAATTCATAAAAAACTGAAGTAAATCATAATGTGGTAGATTAAGGGTTAAATGCGGTAGAGAGATTTCTAAACTTTACCAAAACCCATAAAATCGTCAGAGTCAAATATGGTACCACGTCTGACCCGTATTGAGTACATCAGAAACATATCTTGTATTAATCAAGTAATGATCAATTTTGCTTAAGGTATATTTCTCGAGAGAGTCCTATGGTATCTTATGAATCATCTTGTATTGGAAACATAGGTTTACCTCAGCAATGTTGCCAGCTAGGCAAAATAAAATAATATCTTCTCTTTGTTTTTAGATATGCCATTTAAGCAATATCCTACAACATTTGGTCCAAATTCTGTTTCTGATTGGAGTTCAATTTGTCCAATAGAACCTTGACATCATTTAAGAGGTAAATGGAATACAGCACATGCAAATTATAAGCAAAAATTATTTTTCATAATCACCGTTATCCTTACTGGTATATGGCCATTTATTTGGCTGTGAATAAAAAAATTCCTTATACTCCAGTATTGATGATTTTGCAACAAAATTAATTGCCATGTTATTACTCAACAGAAAAGAAGTTCCAAAAATATGCTTTTTCTGATGCAACTATACAGATCTGTGCTATTCCTTCCTTCGATGATTTCCATCCCGATGTCCTGTAGAGTCAATACCTCAGTGTGGTAATAAATATTTTCCCAGTCAGGAATTAAAGCCCCCTTGCTATGGTATAAATATTTAATGTTCAAGGTTCCCCTTTTTTATAGCCCTAGTGTTGCTTCAGATGGCGACATAAATAAAACACATCTGATTTTTATGTACTAAAAATCCTTTCCAGTCCATCGCCCAAAAGTCAGCCCACAAAATATTCTACCTTAAGATTTCGTAACAAGTTTTTTTTGGGGGTGGTTGTTGGTCCCAAACCCAACTCCTTACCATAAAAGACAACTTTCATATCTATAAACATCCTAGATATATGGGCATCCCGCTTTTCTATGACATGGATACTTCTTATTTTGTGATTGGGTTTTGTATAATTCAATAAATAATTTAAAAATACATTTTATTACTGACTGATATCATACTCAAATTACAGTTATTTATTTCTTAAAGATTCTTCATTACACTAAATATTAGTGACTCGATATTTAAAAAGTAGTTTTTCTACTTTTAAAAATTTAAAAAATATATATTTAATATTTCTATGCATAAGAATTTTGCGTAAAATCAAAAATCGTACCTGTAATTTAAATACTCAAAAGTATTTGAAAAAAATCTGAAACGCAAATCTAATAGCACGTAAAAATAATACATGTATGTCTTTTATAATTTTTTTTTCACAATTTAAAAGTTATTTTTGGTGTATAAAATAGATGCATAATTAAATTTATAAAAATGTATGTTTTATACATGTAATCTTTCAAAATTGATCCTTAGTTTAATTGTGATAACTAATATGAAAATAAAGTTTTAATGACTTATATATTTTATCTTCTTTTAAAAAAATAGCAATTTTGTTTATTTTAATATAAATACTTGAAATAAAATATTTTACTTTTTTATGACCATTATCTTTATAAAAGAGTATTATTGTGCTCAATCAAAGTATCATTTACTGAGTTTGAGTTTCAGCCAAATTAGTTCCATCACAATTTAGTATTAATTAAACTCAAGCAAATGAGAAAGATTTCCAGAAAATTATAGATTACCTAAGAAAATGGCTTCTCCTAAGCATTCCCGTTCCTAAAAATTATCCTAAAAATATATGTTATCCTTTTTTAATTTTAATAAATATCTATAACATCTCAATATACTTTCTAAAGAACCCGAGGCATAACTGTTTATTCATTCTTTTTCACGCGCATGCTTTTCGAAGAACTACAAATTGATATCAGGACAAGAAATCCCTATAGACAAGAAAAATCTTATCAATATTTTTTATATTCTCGAATAATATATTTTTAATAAATTAAGAGTTATTATTGAGTAATAAGTCTTTGAACTGTAGTAGAAGCTGATGACCTGAATTTATCATTTTGCGTACTTAAATAAAACAAGCATTAGAAGCAAAATATCGCGTGTAATGCTGATGGTATATATATTGGGAATAAACGTTTACTTTGTAAATCTCTCTATTAAACATGGTAGTAGTATTTAGTATTTAAGCCAAGTCTTTTTTTGTGAATTTCTCATTTCATGCTTATTTTAGAAACTTTCTATTACACAATTTTTGCAACTTACGCTATAGCCCATATAAACCAACAAACCTTCGAATATTTTGCAGAATTCGCAACAAAATTTGTTTTCCATATATAAGTAAATGTAAATAGCATCTCTCTTAACTTAAATTATACTACTTTTAAATAACAAAAACAATTGAAATTTTAACTTAGTAAATGTTCAACTATAATATTAGGCAGTTATCTACTAGACGCAGTGTTTCTTCTGGTGCAGACATTTATTGTTGTTGTCTAATAGTAATATTTTACCTATATGGCTGTAAATTCTAAACCTTTTTGATCACGTGCCTTTTAAACGAAAATAGTAAGAAATATCTTTAATGCCTTAGCCATATATATATATATATATATATACACATCGGCAGATATATAGATAGTCCAAAAGGATCACGCTGCATACCCTTCCTTGTAGACCACCGGTCTATACGTTATAATGCAAACATTGGATGGTTATTTTCTTTTTATTATTGACTATATATCATGACACTTGGCGGCGGTTATTAATTTGATGAAAATAGTAGAAGGTTTGATTCGTAAGTACCCAGTTTGGCAATAATGTTTTCCTTTACATTTCATATTAGTTGTGCACTGTAGAATACATAAGTATGTATGTGTTTCAATCACACACTGGAATTTTTCAAGGGGCCGGTCCAGTGTTGAAAGCTTACTATTTTAGTATCATGCTCCAATACGTTGCCTAACATATTCTTTTGAATTTGTCGATTTTCAGGAACATAAAACAGTAAAAAATTAATTGTTGAATGAATAATTAGCATTAATCAATAATATTAATGATTAATACCAAAAACATAATTAAATTGTACTTACTATACACATGATTATAATCAATCGAAAAAAACCAAGGGTCCGGGGGTTTCCGGACCCGAAAACCCCCCTCTTATGTGCGTCACTATGTGTTCGTATATTAAATGAAGTTACTGAGTACATACTTTAAATTAAACTTTTTAAACTGTTGTATTGATCAAAAAATTTCATTCAGTAAATTAAAAACACCTGAAGCAACTTTTTAATAGCAACTTCCTAAATAGTAAGATATGCGAATTTAATAATTCTAAATTATACTTTCAAGCAGATACACTGCTTAATACATATTTAAAATGCTAAAAAGGGGCTTTAAATAATATTTTTTACAAAAATAATTATTCTTCTAATGAAATCATATTACTCATTAAATTTATAATTATTTAAAGTGCATATAAAAATATTCAAATAATTACATTGATTAAAGTTTATTACTATAATTTCCGTTGACTTTTTTATTTAATAAATAATAAAGAAATTGTTTCAACAGAAAATTAGCATTTATAGGAACAATAGTTGCTATTTGTGTCATATCTTGGTGAAAATTCAAAGAACTATCTTTAAAAATGTTTTATAATATAGAACTTTCTAAGGATAACTTTATTTTGTAATTTTGATAAATGAAATGACAAAATGAATGCTATCATTAATGAAGGAACTCATATTTAACAAAAGAATCTAATTAATTACTCGAGTATGAGCATATACAGCCTTATTTTATAAGTAAAATTACTTTCGTAAAAAAAAAATAAAGTTTTGATTTTGATTACTTTAAGTTTCATTTAATTCATCAAAAAATTAATTATCTATTTAAATTTCTTTCAGTAATTACATGTAAGAGGATGTTGTTTTCCTTTTAAACTTTAAAGCACAATTGTTTAATGAACGTATTACCCAAACAAATTAAAAGCAGCAATTCGAACGTGAATTTATAATAACTACAGCGAAAAATAATTAATTCCAATCAAAATGTCACATTAATTATCTGCTATTTTTTATTCTCTAAGCTTAATTTTTCATTTAATCAAGAATCCTAATCAGGCTGATCTTAAATCATTTTCTGGAGCGATTCAGGGTGAAGAATTGGGAATAAATAATGAAGAAATGTTAGTATGCATCCCGCTTTATCGGGACATGCTTTGTGAAATAATAATTAAAACGAAAGTTTCATCTCCTTTTTTAGCGTTTTAAGTTTATTGTTAATGTTTTGCTATCTTTATTTTTAATCCTTTCAATGTGTTCTAGAGATTTTATGGATTTTTATTTTTCCATAAATGTAAAAGATAAAAACTGTTCCTATTGATAAATATTTGCACTGGCGAGGAAGGGAACTTTAAATACAAGTTTGAATGAAAATTGTTTTAAATTGCGATTTAAAAACAGTTAGAATATATATTAAATTTCCACATTGTAAAAAAAATAAAATATTATTGTAAATGATTTTATATTTTTGTTTCAAGTAATTCAATTTTTGAATTTCTTTTTGAGATGTGTTTTATTAGTTTCAAGATAATGAGTTTATATACTAAAGTTTGTATACATTTAAATCGCTTAGAATTTAATTATAGAAATGTATCATAGTAAAATTACCCTGTGTCAAAAATGTGAGATCATATATTAAAGTATACAAATTCATAAAACAATTAATTTAAATATTAGTAGAGATAATGAATCTGATTATTTTCCTTAGTAATTGAAACACTTAACATTACATATAAGATAATGATTTGTTGTATGGTTAAAATATAAGTCTCAGTAATTATTTGTAAGGATCTATTTTTTTTCCTTCCTTACAAAAAGACTAAGCAGGAATTACTTTTATCTCAAAGTATGTAAATTTATAATTATGCATGCATTGTGTTGCAAAATTGATAAATTGTTAAATTATAACTTTAAATCCTTAGAGTTAAAACTTTACTTATAAAAAAACTCCAAGTAAAACTATATACTTGGAAAAAGATATTTTGATGACTTTTTAATAAACTGGAACGTTCTCCTTTTTGAGTGTTTATTATTGGTCATTTGACATGCATACAATTTCCTTCATTTGAAATATATTACAAGTGAAATCGAACTTTATATGGGACATGCAAGTGAGATTAAATAAAATAATTATGAGTATCGATACATCAAAGAAGGAAAAAAAATAATATCTTCCAATTATGCCAATATTGGAGAATAGATAAGAACTAAGAAAAGTTAGAAAGTTGGCGGAAGACTATCGAGGTAAGTCGAAAGCAAAATATTATTTTTAAAATCATTAATTTATTAAAAGTAAACACAAACAAAATACAAAGAATAAAATACACATTTATGCTAATTTAATACACTTATAAATATATCAGTACTGCACTCAATGTATTTTATAGTTGATTTAAAAATATATATAAAAATAGTTAAGAACAAGTTTAATAATATTTCCAATGACCCTATGAGCATGACCTATACAAAATTATATACAAAAACAAAACGTATTAACACTTACCTTGATTATCTGTACGATTATAATTAATCCTTTAATTTCCTATTAAAAGTTAAGCGATTTTCTCCCCAATGCATCGTTTTCTATGTAGGTATGGAAATATGATGCATTGGGGGGGGGGAGGATTAACTAAAAGCAAATCCTTTAAAATAAGTTAATCTTTCGCAAAAACTATTAAGGTCCTTTTATTGCATTCTAAATCCTTCGAAATAATTTTATGGATAGCAATGCACAGAAAAGATCGAACTTTGGAAAGACGTATATATACGTCCAGGTCAATTAAAGCTTTGAATTAGGTGAAACGGTTATATACGCTGGTGGCACTAAAGGTTAAAGTCGTATTATAGTTTTAGCGTCAAAATGCAGTCGAATTACAACTGTTGTTATATGGAGGGAAGGTGCTGAAAATTACGATAGAATATTGGGTCACAAATATTGAAAGTTTGAGCACTACTTTTCTGAAAATTTTTACCGCGTACCTTAGCAAGTTAGACACATTACTTGAACATCATACAGGGGCACATAGAAAATCATCAAATTTTATTTAAGGTATACATTTATGAAAATTTTTGCTAATAGTCCATATAATAATGAATACAGTTCAAAACATTTTGAAACAATCTAGAACTGCAACATTCTGTTAACAGTACTTCTAAAATCATGCTTCATCAAACGATATGCATCTAAAAGATGAAGTCATTGTAGCGGAGTGGATAGATGGAGAGCTTATGGCCAGTGTTTTTTCAGTGTATTTATGGGTTCGTTTTAGGTATGTTGCCAAGAAAGACTCCTCATGTAAATATAATTATCTATGGAAAAAGTTATTGGGCCTGAAAGTGTTCACATTAGTGTATAGTTAACATTTCAAACGTTGGGTGTCGACCTAAGTGTTGACCTTGTCACTTTACTACGGTTAAGCCCTTCAAGTTACATAGTCGATAACCCTCAGGTTACTTCTAAATGCAAGTTCGACTGTGTAGAAGATGTATTTTTATGTTTTGTATATATGTTTCAAAAGTATTGATCGAGATGACCCAGTAGGTTATGTAATCTATGAAAAATACCCACTGTACTCATATGCCCATTGGCAATTGATCTTAAGAAACTGTTTCCAAATTTCATTAAGAATATTTAGTACGCTCTAGTTATTTACTTCTTTGTATCTATAGCCCGTTGGTGACATAATTGTGTAAGCTAGGTTGTTTTTAGTTCCTAACACTTTGAATACCACTGATTTATTCTTCAGTCAATAATTCATCACTTTATTTAGTCTTCCGGAAGCACTTTATGGAGCTCTATCTGAATTCTATGTCTGCATTTTTAGTTTTTTTTTTATTTTAGTTTATGTGTGATATATGGTTTGGATATTTTGAGTATGTGCCAAAGTTTTCAAACATTTCTGAAAAAATGATTTTTTTCGGAAGTAAAATGAAAAATCACAATATTCTTGCATTAGTTTCTTAATATCTTTCATAGACAACAAAATTTTTGTCCCTTGCTAGAAAATTTTTATTTACATGTAATAAACAAGTTTAGAAGTTAATATAATAGCGAATGATCATCTAATGTGATGGAAGTTCAAGTTTCATTTATTTATGTGGTAGATTAAAAATTTAAAAGTTTTTACAAATATTAAGTAAAACTGTATACACATTAATCGTTTTAACATACTTTAAAGAGTAAGTGGAATTTTATTTTAATCTAGAGATTTTGCACTTCAGCCATATTTAAGTTATATGTACATAATTTATGTATGCAGCTATTTGAATATATATGTATATTTAACTTAGAAAAATGTGGTAGAATTACGATTTATGAATTTCTCTTTTTTGATTTGAAGGCGTTTTTATATGCACAAGATATATAAAACCATGTATAGAAGAATTATTAAACTCAACAGAAAAAAATGAAGTATTTAAATATATTAGTTTACACTTTTATTGAAGCTTTAAAGCTCACTTGTGTGTGAATTAAATAAGAAAAAATGCAAATATATGATTAGGCTTTTATTTTATCCAAACTAAAGCAAACTCATTTATTTTACTAATATACATATATGGGTATTTATTTTCAGAAACATATTAAATTACAATTTATTAAACTAAATAAAGTTGCATTAATTGTAATTATAGACCCTCCTCAAAAATAAATTGTTCAAAAAATAGTTTGCACGATCGTGCTGGCACACATAGTTGTCTGAATGAGGTATTGTAATATTCTTCACTTCAAGTAATATTTTAACAAACAAAAAACATAATTAAATCAATATATATATGGCTTTTTTCAATCCAAAATAACTCTCAAAACTTTTTTTCATTCATTAGTAAAAACGTGTATATTTCAAAACAACGATTACACTCATGTCTTTAAATTAAGCATAATTCAGTGTCACGTGGAAATCGAACTCCAAAGTATAAATATATTACCCGTAAAATGACTACAAGCATCTTCTAGAATCATATGCAAATTGTGGGAAGCCACCAGATGGCATCGATAGGAAGTCACAATAACGAGAGTATAAGAGAAGACTATATAAGGAATACAGGTAAAGATGTAAAGATTTTCGCAATTGTTTCATAAGCCTTTCAGTACAATAACCACATACTTATGACACACAAATAACGCATTTTTTTTGTTACCTTGAAGATCTACCGGCCGTCTGGGATACGGGTATAACCGGCTGGAAATATCCGAAGAACTGGAATCGTCCAGAGTTTCCTCTCCTGGCTTTGGCAACGATTCCAAGATAATGGTAATGTGAGTAGACGATACAGTGCAGGTCACCCGAGTTACAACGCCGAATGAAGATCGGTATTTGGCAGTTACTGCCAAACGAAATAGACGAACACGGCATCAGACCTAGCTCTCCATCATTGGTGCAACAATGCCAAGGCAGACCACGTACAAAAGCTTAGAACAAATTGGTCTGTATGCTCGTAGATCTGTCAGATGTACTTGTTGCAACTCAATACCGCCTGAAGTTAGCCTGTAGTAGAAAGCATGCATTGTGAACACCACAACATTGGGCTTGTGTGATATTTTCTGATGAGTCCAGGTTTAGTTTGCAGTTTGACTTTCACTGGACTTTCATATGGAGAGTACCAAGTACCCTTTTTGACCAAGAGAACATCATTGAACGAAATTATTTCGGTGGTTCAGGTTTGCTTTTTTGAGGAGTGGATTGTTCTGAGTTCCAGAACTGACATACGTATTCAAATTGGAACCATGACAAGCCATATCTATCAGGACGTCATTCTGGAATAACATCTATACATTTGTATCGAGCCGCCATGTTCGCAAAATTCGTGTTTCTAGACGATAACGCCTATCCTCACCCTACAAACATTGCAAACGAACACCTTCAATCGGAGGATATCACCCGTATGGATTAGCCAGTATTCTCACCGAACTTTAATCCAGTAGAGCATGTGTGGGACATTGCAGCCTGTCAATCACACCCTTCATGTCTACCTAAACTTCGGCCAGTATTGAGTATTAAATGGTGTAATATTTCCCAAGATCAGATCGATAATTTGATACTCAGCATTGCTAGGCGTTGTATAGATTGTATTTCATCGTCTGGAAGACATACTATGTATTTAAGATCATGCCAAACATGTAATAGTGGTTCTTGTAAACAGATTTTTTTCTTTGTAATTTGCTGCAGGGAGCAAAGATTGAAATTTTTATTAATGATATCAAACATATAGCATTTTTTTTGCTCTTTACCTTTTGCTTAATGAAAATTCTTTACAAATAAGGCACATTTGTTTTGCTACTAACTCTTTCTTTGCTTGAAGTAGCATTATCCTTTATTTATGGACATGAGTGTATTTATCTTGAAAGTTCATCAAGTTAGAGATGCTTATCTTTTTAACAAAGGAGGAAAAATAATAAAAAACACAAAAGTTTCCCTCAGAAAGAGATTATCTTAGTTATATGCTTTTTATAAAATGTATTATCAATTAATAAAAAAAGAACTTTTATTTATATACAAAGTTAATGTTTTTAAGACAAAAAAAAAATAAACACACCCTATAAAACATAGCATGATTTATTTTATTTTTATTATGATATATATCATATATATACATCATAAAAGTGTAATGAAGAATGTTGTAGGTATTCAAAATTCCTGAATTAACAATGTACTCTAGATTACTGAAAAACTATTTTCAAAGAAATAGTTCTTAAATTGAAGTTACGGTTTATTGTGCAATAAAAGAAACAAATAAAAATTGAAACATCGATGAAAAAACATACTTTTATTTACGCGAAATTAAATGCAGCCAGGTAACATCTAAATAAGAAAAAGGGAGAGAAATATATATTTATATGCTCCATTTAATGTTTACCATATATATTATGAAACTAAAATAAAATAAATAAATATTTTGTGAATAGAGCGAGGGTTATCTAAACGTTGTATAGAGACACGAATAAAAGAAATTTCCTTATGCAATAAAAAAATAAAAAGAAAGAAATCTACCATTACCCGATATTCCTCTCCTAAACGATATTGCGAAACAAAGACCTCTAACATTACCTTGAACCTTTCCTCCTTCACTCTAATTCCGACTATTCATCGCATTATATTATTTCCAAAAAACCTTCTTTAGGGGTTGGAAAAGTTTGTATTCGAATATAAACGTATGAGAGAGAGGTGGGGATGGTCTCAGCCTCTGCATAATACACCACCAAAACTTTTCCCTTTTCCTGATTCTCCCGAAAATCCTTCGCTCTCTCACCCAACCCTTCACTTTATCCGGGAGAAAATTCCTGGACTCCGAAGAAAAGGGCTGAAGGATCTCCCGGATATAATATGGGAGTCCAAAATTCCCGGAATACCTCAACGGGAGGGAATACCGGAATTAATCTCACATCTAGGAGCCAGTGGTCGTAAATCATAGGGCTGCCTTGTGAAATTCAGCTGGAGGGGTGCAAGAAGGGGTGGTGCAAACGATTAACTGCTGAATTTCCGTGCCTGTTGAATTGCAGAAGGGAGGGGTGTAGTTAAGAAGTTTGTTGGGGAGGGGGACGTTTGAGATAGAGCAGTGTAATTGAACGAAGGCAGAAACAGGAATGCAGGAAAATTTCTCGGAATCAGTGTTTCCCCCCTTCATCTACTAAGTTGAGGAGGGCTTGGAAGGAATTGCCGAAGAAATTCAATTACCGGAACCGTTTGTTTTAGAATTAGGTGCTCCGGTTCTTGTTCGATAATCACTAGTGAAGATTACCAGTAGAACAATATTTGCCTACGTTTTCCAACGTACTTTATCTCCTACATCTATGCAGAATCGTTCTTTTCAATTGAACTTCTTTGTTATTCACTGTGAAAGGAATAACAGTGAAAATTGCCAACAGAAAATGAATTCCCAAGCATATTTACTTATTTATTGAATATCTAATCATATATACAATAGCTCAATGTCATTGATTATTGTTCGAGTTCTGGTAATGTGCCCAAATGTAGTTTCTGTATTTTGGATATATATTTTTTCCAGATTAAATGCGTGAAGCCTTTTAGAGAATATTTACTCCAATTTTAACAAAGAAAAATTCTGCTTAAGACAGATATTTTTTTCTTCAAATCAATTAAACAGTGCTTGTGATTTGAATTTTTGGTGTACCGTGAATTATTCCCATGTGATTATTAACAAAAGTAATACATTCAACATTTAAGGCATAGTCTGTTCAAGTATATTGAACATCATGATTATTACAATATGCATTTTATACTGTATGATGTGTAAGTAAATATGTTCAAAAATAATAGAACTTTTCGACTTCAAGGATCTTTAAAAAATCTTTGTCAAACACGATTTACACATGAATTCCAGGAACGGTGGGATAATATTAACAAGAAATTATTATTTTTTTTAGAGAAGCAGTATTGCTTATATATATTCGTACACATATCTTAACACTTATATCTTCGTACACTTATCTTATATAAGTGTTTATAAAAAAAGAAAGAGAGAGAGAGAAAGAAAAGGAAAAAAATATTAGCAATTTTCTCTTTGTATTATTTTAATGCAAAATATATCGTAAGGTTTGGAACTTAGTTGGTGTATATCCATGCAATAAATAAAAATAAGAATGTTTATTCAAATTTTCTCACATAGCAATAATATTTCACTTCTTTTCACTATTAACTTACATTTCCTAATTCTCGTTATGGAATCTACTTTACTCTAAAAGGTCAAATCTACCTAATTATGCATATATTGTTTCCGTGAAAAAAGTTCGTTTACTAGAATTTATTTAATATAATATAGAATTCATAAGAAAAAAAACTATTACTATGACATATTTATAGAATATTTCATTCCTTAATATTTTATTCATTTATGATCCGTAAAAAAATGCAAATTAATATAATAGGATGCATGTATTAATAATGCTGCGATTAAAATACCTGTGTTAAAGGTCTTTACAGTAATACATTTAATACAAGTTTTTAAGTATTTTCATAAAATTTTTTGGTAATAAGTTTTATTTAAATCATTCAATTAATTTTTTTTCCTTTCTAGCAACTTTTTAATTATCGTGCATCTAATGAAAAATTAATACATTTTAAATAAAATAGGTTCTTAATAGTTTACATTAAATTCTCTTATTTTATCATTAAGAAGTAATAAGAAACAAAATATTTATATTAATGCAAAAAGGTACTAATACAGTGAATATTTTATTTTCATTTCAGTTTTTCTTTTAGAGTTTAAAATGACTTTATCATTCATAATCTATCAATGTAAATATAGGAACGACAAATAATTCATATCTTTTTGGTCGTATATTTGCATATCACATACATATTTATAGTAACTTATCCTATTTAACGTATAGTATCATTCCTTACTTATATTTATAGGTAAAAAAATCCTTAATTATATAAAAAATTATTTAATTTTAAAATTAAAAAAAAAGTGCAAGCATAGAATATCCGTTCTTTTCTCAGGTTGAATTGAACCTTTTTTTAAAATAAATTCCGAAATTAATTAAATAAAGCGCATATTTTGTTATATTTGTGTTGATGAAACTTAAGCTCAATGGAAATTTGGAATATATCTATGTGTTCCATTGTATTTAAAATATTGCTTTACTTTTAGCGATGCAATTATTTCAATTAAGGAAATATTTTGCTCAAATACACTAAGTACTAGTAAAATGTATTACTATCATTTTTCTAACATCAGAGAGGGATGTTACACTACAGTTAATTTATACTAATTATTTAATTATTTCCAAAGAGAAACTTAGATTTATAAATATTAATGATTTAAACGTTTCCTTAAGCAGATAAGAGAAAAATACGAAAAAGATAATTTTTAGTTGCTAAAAGTAAATACGAAGTAATTTTGTATAACTACAATGAAAAATAAAGATAAAGTTTTTGTTTGTGTTTTCTGAATAAGCAAAAAAATAATAAATAAAAGAAAACTAGAGATGATATGTCTGCAACTACCCAGCCATAAGAATTTCAATTAAAATTTATAAGATTTTGAAAAAGGCTTAAAGGAAAACCTCAATTTATATTTGTGATAAAAAATATTTTTAATTTTATGTTTCTTTAATAGTTGAAAAACTATTTAGTGTAAATATTGTTTTAGCATCAAGCTATTTTTATCATTTGGAACTTAAGTTCTTGAAGCTAGAAAATTTAAAGTTGGAATTTTTCTAATAAATACATAATTTTGAAATGAACCTTTTTATAAAATTCTAATTGAATTTCTAAGCTTTGAGTAACTTTAATGAATAAACTGAATAATCTTCTCAAGCATTTTTTTTTTCAAATCCCATCACTAATTTTTTTTTTTCATAAATAATTAAAATTCAACATTGTTGAATTGAAAATCTTTAACAAATATTTTTTTTTTTATTTTTAATTATTTTGAATTCGTTACATTCAGGGGACAAAAAAAAAAGGGAAAAAATCTTTTCTTAGACCCTTATCACTTGCACCCTACATTAACTTTTTAATTGATTACAAATTTCTTCATTAAGCCTTTTTATCACTATCCAAAAAAGTGCTATTTTTTATACAATACATAAAAAAAATTTTATCAAACAATACACCCTAATTTATAAACAAAAACGTTCTCACAAAAAATAGGAGTGAAAATTGAGTTTACACCACTTTGCTCCGCATCATTGACACGGCCTGTTGTACGGCGATAAAAAGGACGACACTTCGCACCCATAACCAATCTAAAAAAGAGGAAAAAGAAGGGTCTATTGTGTACCTGTTTGAACAAGATTTCCCAATTTAATTCCCGCTAGGTGTCTTACTGTAATCTATGCCTCACAATCAGGAAGCGCGCATGGTTGGTGCTCTATCTCTACCCTAACGACCAGAAGTTGTTTAACTTTTAAATTTGCTATTACCGCATCCCCGTATAGTGATTAGGGGATCCCAGGAAAAGTGATAATGTATGAATATTTATGGCCGACCGAAGCGGGCAAAATATCTCCGTCAACAATGGATGAAGAAAACGTTAGCTTCCAACAGTTTTATGGTAATTTGTAACGTTTTATCTATTGGGTGTTCTATCTTCCGCTTTGTTGAAATGATATAAGGGGTATATTGTTGTAATAACTTTGGGATTTCATGGGTAATGATATCGACAAGCCCACTGGTGTATGGTAACTAATTGGTATGGGTCAGTATTGAAGATTAATTATATTTTACAGATTTCTGGATATAATTTATTGATGGTTGCTGTGTTTGAATTGACGGAATTATGTATTTTCGATCAGTCAATATCTGCCAATTAATTTCCAAATATATATACACACATGCTAATAAACATGCTTCATTTATGAATTAAACTATTTGTTTCAAAGCGACTGAAAAAGACCAAGATATATATTTTCTACTTTTAGGACAAGTTTTTTTTTAAACAAAATGGCTAGTTGGAAATTCAATGATTAATTTTAACACCACACAATATACTCTCTTAATTATTAAGTATTATATTTGCTTAAAACTGATCCATCTGTCTCGAAAAAATAGTTCCAAAATTTAAGTAAATAATTACCTGATTCTTTTAAAAAAATTTTTAATTTACTAAAAGTAAACAAACAAAATACATCCCTGCATTCTAAAAAAATAAAATACTCATTTGTACTGAAATAATAACCTATAAAAGTATCAGTACTGCACAATATATGTCTTTATAATTAATTTAACAATACTAAGTTAACAACAAATTTAATAATTACCAATGATCCCATGGACTTGTCATGTATAGAATTATATGAAAATTAACTATTATCTCAATAATTTGTACAGGTTTATAATTAATTAGTTAAATGATGAATGGAAATTATTCGATTCGTTCTCCAATGGCAATGTTTAACACGTAGGCGAGCATGTGTGATGTATTAGGAAAATGAGGGGGGACAAAAGGGTAAATTAAGTAAATTCTCTGAAATATAAGTAAATCTGTTGTTAACACTGTCAAAGTCTCTTTATTGCATATTTCAATGCTTTCGGAATAAATTTATGGAGAGCAGTGCAAGAATAGATCGTACTTTGAAAAGACGTATATATACGTCTGGGGCAATTAACGCACTGGCTGAGCAAAATGTTTATATACGCCCGTGGACCTTACCAGTTGAAGTAATATTTTAGCTTTAGCGTCAAAGTATATTATTAATGAATTCTATACATTGTTATTGTATGGAGGGGGATGAAAATTATGATTGAATATTGGGTCGCAAATATTGAAAGTTTGATAAGCACTACACTAAAGTAAATTTATATCTAACCCACTATGCCAGTATTTCGGACACATGATCATTTGCTTCTACAACGAACGGCGAATTACTAAAATTACATCAAAAATATAAAATGTAAAAAATTATATGAGCATTTTTATTTTATATTTAAATGTAAAATTTTTGTTAGTTAAAAATACAAAATGCTTATGGTTTTAAATGCATGATTGTTTTAGTTTAAATTCCTCACGCAAGCCTACACATACACACAAGTATAGTTAAAATACTTTTTATACTTATAAGGAAATTGGCATCAAATATTTTTAATAAAACTTTATTCTTTAATTTGAATTATAAAAGAACTTACCTGCTACATTTCTCTGAATATGAAAATATTTATTCTAAAATATATATTTTTTATGATTTACTATTTTCACCGTGGAGAAAAATACATTCTCACTCAAATTACTGGTAGTATGTGGTCTTCAAATATTTCAAAATATATCTCTGTGCTTAAAATAGAGGACTTCTTAAAGGCAAACCAATGTGCCATTACCAAATATTTTACATTTGCTCTATTTCCTTTCGATCAACAATTCATCATTTCTTTCGAAGTTTTCACATTTACATAAACAAATTGTTCGTGTATTATTTCAACAAATAAATGACTGAATGCAAATCCTAACAGAGATGGAATAACAATCATTGTTTGAATGATTACGACATATGAGTTTGCAATTTAAATATGGTGTACTAAAGACAAGAATTTTACACTTAGAAAACAGTAAATGTGAAAACAATTGATTAATAAACTTAAGTAATACATTTTACTTATTAATTATATGTTTAACAAAATAATGATTTAGTACAGTATTTTTAAAATAAGAAATAAACCAAAAGGAAAAGTAAATGCTGTGAGTACATTTTCTCTCTTGTAGTGTATACATATTTTTTAAATATACTACATTATAAGTTTTTTGAAGATTTACATGGTTTTAAATTTAAATATTAGTTTTGTATGAAAATCATAACGCAGTTTTATAATAAATTGCTTTCTACGTGTAATAAATAAAAAATAAAAATAAAACAAATTTTTAGAAGCAAGTGTGATTATTACGAACTGCCCTTCTTTTTGCTTGGTTTAGAATTTGAAAATGAGTAAAATTGGATATAGAAAAATTGCTATTTCACTAATGATAAAAGAATAATATGTCATTTTAATTAATTGCACATAGAAATACAGAGCTGCATTTTATAATTGGGAAGTTCATATTTTTTATTATATATATTTATAAAAGCTTATTTATATTAGAGCTTTATAAAATTGATCAAGAATCTTAGACACATTTTTCTTCTTCATATACTTATAAATCTTGCATAAATATGTTGCAAAAATACAAAAAAAAAGCAACTGGAAAATTTTATGTGCTATCATATAAGTAAAAGAAGGAACATTCTATCTTGGGAGATTTTTACACTTAAATACGGCAAAACTAAGATAATCTATTTAATAAAAATTTCAGTAATTGTTCGTTACATACATTTGGATTTTTAAAAAAATACAATATTCATTTTCTAATAAAAAAAGCCAAATAACTAAACTCACAAATCTACAAATATGTACAACATTAAAAACAATTCAGACATGCTTATATATATATATATATATATATATATATAGTTCATTGTTTTCATTAATCAAAGCTATCTTAGGCTTGTATTATATTATAATTTTAAAAAAAAACAAAATATATAAGCTCCAAATATCATCAGTTTATTTAAATTTCATTATAGCATTTAAAATATGAAATTTTAATTATAGTATCCATTTCTTTTAGAATCTTTTGGTATCTCATTTTGTAAAATACCTTATTTTGCAATAGTATTATACTAAATCAAGATTTAACCTCATTAAATTAAGCTAAAAATCCCATATTTAGAGAAATTTTGTAAATTATTTGATCATATGTGAAATTTTAATGATATTGAGTCATTTTTTATTGTATAAATATATGTTATTTTGAAAAAATTCAGTCATTTTTATCAACATTCTGGATTTATTGTTTTTATACATTTTACTAAGCAGTAACTTAAACTCTAATGACGAAGTTTGTAATTTTGAGTTTTCAACATTGAGTTTATCTGGCACAAGGGTAAACTTGGGCATGCATCTCCAAGTAAACGATAAAAATATTCCAGACAGTAAAGAAAAGCAAATTCTAAGATAAAACAAAAGTATTTAAAACTCAAAATATTTTCAAATCACTTAGAGACATCCGATCATATATATAACAAAGATGTTAAACAAAACTATTGCCCTAACTGCCTAATGTCCAACTGTCTACAAAACATGTTCTCAGCTGCCCAGCAATTCAACCCAGGCTTTTCAAGATGAGCATAGAAAACCCAGAAGATTTAATCTTATCTGATAAAGCTGTTGAGATTACCGAAGCTGTCAAAAACAGCTTCGGCGCGATCTAAACCTTCTTATTTTTATTAATCTGCACATCATGGACGCACCACCAACAACAGATGATATATAATACAATCTATAAAAATTATGTTTGATGTAAAATGCCAATGGTAAGAAATAATGCCCACATTAAGGTATCCGAACACGTTGAAAATGATCAAATTCAGTCAAGACAGATATTTTTGTTTTTTATTTTATTGAATAGAACTATCTTTTAACTTTACGAAACATACTTTATTTTGTTTCTACACTACATAGAAGGCAAGTTACAATCAATTTTATAAAGTTAGAAAAACCGGAAGTGGGTTTTTGATCTACCAGAAGAGGGCATTTAAATTGCTCAAAATCTATCATGGCGAGTCTGATAACTCAAAATATTACGAATGTATTTCTATAAAACTTTCTAAACCTGATATTTACGTTATTTTCTAGAGAATGTACTAAAATATTTTTTATTGTATGAATACTTTTTGAGTTATGGCTTGTTATTTAAATAATGGTCTCATAAAAATGTAACATTTCTTATAATGTTTACTCAATCAGCTCTAAAATTTTCAAATTTGGATAAAAAATTAAAATTTTAGTACATTTTCTAGATAAATGCATCTAGTTTGTTTTCGTAATACTTATATTAATATGTGTTTATTACTTTTTTCTCTAACTGCTTTGAAGTTTTTCAAAAATATTCCTAACATTATAAATGGGATTTTTGTAAAATTCAGGTAATTTATTTTAAATTTTGATATTTAAATATATAGAGTAATATTTATTGGTATTGAGTCCTAAAAGAGCATTTATAATGTTTTAGTATGCTATTTTGTTAAAAAGTACTCCGAACGTGTTCGGATGCCTAAGATAAATACATTAAAGGAAACACGTTCTAGGAACTTTGCGGGAAATATGTTCTAGGAAGATTACGTTCTAGAATCAATTACTATGTCTTTTGAACTTCAAATTTCCCGAATAGTAAAAGATAACCTTAAAAATTTGATTTGATTTTGGAGATTTTTTACCCTTGTGTATAATTTTTTATCATATAGAGAAAACTTAAATGGTAATATTTTCGTGCAATAATTAAATAAATATTGCAAGAATTATTTGTATAAACTATCTACTTGTATATTTCCTAATGATTGATACCCCCCCCCCCCCGAGAAAAGAAAATCATTTACGATAACTAAATAAATGTTAGTAAAATGACGTAAATACAGTAATTAAAAAGTTACAAGCAATTCATTTATTCATTTGGGTAAACTTTATGTAGCATAGTAAAACAAAAGAGCCCTTTGACTTACACCATTTTTGTTTCCAATGACTATTTCGAACAATTCGTCCTCAGCATCATTAATCCTGCTTCGAAATCTTCTATTAACGTTATGTGTCAGGTTCAGATATCTGTCGCTGTGAGACTACACTGCCTTCGTCACGAAGTTTCTCGAATTTTTAAATCTTTTTCCATCCACCTTTTTATCTTCTTTTCTGTTCCCTTGAAGAGTACCGTGTCAAAAGTCATTGCATAAAAATTTGTCACCGTCATCTTCTCTTTCTTCGAAGAAAAGAAGAAGTATCAATAAGTATTGCTGAAAACGAGATAAAACCGTGATAGATGGTGTTCGTTTCTGTTCTGGAAGTACTCTAAGTTTCTTTCCACTCTTCGGAGAAGAGTGATTAAGAACTGGATATATATTATGAAGGAGCGTTTTTCAACCATCTGCAGTTGATAATCGACATCATTTCCTTTCTGATTATAACTGTAACATGAGACCAAGCTCTGATACTTTGTAGAAAGATTTATGATTTTAGATGAAACTTGATATTTTTAAAGCATTTCAACTGAGAAAAATTGCTATTTTACTGTTTCCTAGACAATTTGAATTTTAGAGTCATTTTATACTTCAAGAGTAGCGTGAATTGAGATATACTTTAATTTTCCGCTAATGCTAAGCCTTATTTCATTCAGTCAAAAAAATGTTTAAATAAAGTACCAGAACGGTTAATTTTTTCTTAAGGTATTCGACAACTCTAAAATTGTGAATTTTGCCAAAAATTGACAAATTTTTTATGCTTTTATTTTACAGGCCATTTTATTAGCTGTATAAAAATGCCAAGTTTATTATTTTCCGTTTACTAGAACAAAAAATACAAGTGTTTTAGTAATAGCAGATGCCATTACTTTAACCAAGAAATATATAAAACGCGTTTTACTCAAAATGTGTTTTTTTTTAAATTCTCAAACGCGGTCAGCGATTGCTAAAACAGTTTTGAAAATAATTAACTGAAACTTTTTGTGTATGTTCTGTATAATAGTGGGAGTATTTTAACATTCAGATTTATCAATCACTGCTTTATTACAAAATTTATAGTCCCTTATGGTAATATAATCGCTGTTTTTTTTAGGCAATTTCATATAATAAATAAGATAAAGTGCTCTAGTTTTTGTAAAAACTAAAATATCTCTTATCCTGAAGGTCATTTCACAAACGAATAACATAGCAACACATCAAAATAGAAAAATTGAAAATTTGTTCGTAAACTTTTGGGTACAGAATGGGCCCCGTTTATGTTATTTTTTGTCAATTTTACCCATTTTTCCCCATTTTAGTAATAATAATTTCTTTTTCTCTTTTTAATTTTACCATATTTTTCTTAAAATGTACCAAACAAATCTAAAAATCACACAAAAAATCTCCATATCTCCCTTTTTTCAAAAAAAAGTTGTCGCAACCAGTCTGATACCTTAAATGCACACAATTTTAAAAGTCTATTCACC
Source organism: Trichonephila clavata (assembly GCA_019973975.1). NCBI lineage: Eukaryota > Metazoa > Arthropoda > Arachnida > Araneae > Nephilidae > Trichonephila > Trichonephila clavata. The sequence goes on from BMAO01024825.1 coordinate 26,995, forward strand.
TGATTGAAGCATTATAGACTTATGGTTAGAAATGTTTAATCTTTTATATTATGAAGAGTATGAGATGTTTTTGAATAAGGATAGAAATACGAAATTCCTTATAGGGCGGTACCTAGATATACGTCTTAAATCGATATAGGTCTTTACGCTTAAGCAAAATGGTTCACGTACTAAAAGAATTTGTCCCATATTAAGTAAAAATGAAACTTTTGATCTATTCCCACGGAAATAACCATTTATATTTTTATATTACATAATAATGAGATTGAATGAAAATATTCAAACACTGCTTAGTAGGGAAATAAATAAATACTGAGTTGTTATATATGTAAAAAAAATAAAATCATCCAATTTTAGTTTGCACATTCTTTGGCTCTTTTCCCTTTTTATATCTGGTTAAAAAAAACAAATTTTACTTTTACTATAAGACAGTACTAAGAACTTAGCTATTACTTCTCCTTTCAAAAGTTTGAAGAATGTGATGGGTATATAGTAGTTCTCTCAAGAATAGCAAATTATTTAATTAGGCAAAAACCGTACAATGGCTTATTTGGAGTGATTAAAATGACGCTTCGATATAATATTTTAAAACAATAATTTCTTCAACAGATAATGTGAGCACACAAAATTTGTAACACGGTACGCATTACAAATTTTTATACCCCCAAACAAAGGGCACATATCAAGACAGATCTGATGTAAAATAACTGTATAACTGATTTCATATCTCCACATAAAATTGTAAGGAAATGTTTATTTATCATGCAAGAGTAACGTTAAAGTATGTGGATCCACCATTTATATATATATATATATATATATATATATATATATATATATAATTACTACAAACTTTGTATAAAGCATAAATGTGCGTACTGTAAATGGCGTACTGTAATGTATTTTTACACGTCTGTTACTGAGTTACTTAATTTTCTCTTTAAATAATTACTAATTGGGAAACTGTAAAATATATTTTTAAATGATTAAATTATTAATCATTTAAAAAAATTAAAATCTTGAAAAAATAACTAAAAGTAAATTATATGATAACGTAAGTTTACTAATATTACTCAAAATATTACAATTAATTAAATTTGTAAATATTACTTCATAAAAAGTTAAAAGTTTTAAGTTGTGTGTATAATTTAGTGAAGTTTTTATTAGAAATGTACGCAATTCAGTAAGTATAACGGCAAGAATAATTAGATATATTTAATTAAAGTTTATAATAAGTTTCTCAAATCCCTTAAAAATAAATTCTGGAAAAGTTTCTTGATTAATTACAATACGTTTGAATTTTCAGCGAAAACAAAGACTGTTTTAATTTAGTAGCATAGCGAACCTAACGAGTTGTTTTACTTCTTAACTTCCACCATTGGTCTTTAATAAGAAAATCTTTAATTTGTCACTACTAACGGCGTAAAAGAATATAATTAAAAACTTAAATCAGACAATTTAATTAAATCGCCTTATTGCATTGATAAAAAATGGATAAAAATGTACGTGTGCTTAAAGTAAATTATTTATTTATTTTGTTTCATTTCGCTGAATAAAATAACTTCAAAAGTTGCAAGGAATGTCTAAGTTTATTTTTTCAATATAAAAATTACAGTAAGAGTAGTATTTTATTAAATTACAAAGTAATTTGCTGCTAAACATTGCTTGCAATATTTTTTTTATAATGCTTGAAATTTTTTTTACAATCTTTCTTTACATGGGCTTTATTACATTACTATATTTTTTAGCGAATAATTTATATAAACACGAGAAAATTTTTTAAGTAAACAACTTTGTTAGGAAGTGCATAGTTGGTAAAAATGAAAAAGTATTTTAAAAAACGATAGTAATTGAATGAACATTTAAAAATAATATTTAGAATTTCGTATTAATGTTTGAGTTTTCATTTTTGTATAATACTTAGTGCTTCTAAATTCTGAACACATAATGCAGTATATGTTTTTGTGAAAAATTTAACTAAGTATCTTATTTTTAACTATTTGTTTTTATTTATTTACTTATATAAGTAATAAACTACGAAACCCTAAAGAGTTTATTTCTTGTTAATGGAAAATCTCCGTATACTAAAACAAATAGGAATCAATGGCAAAATCAGCCTATGCTAGCATAATTTTGTACACTTTCGTTTAAGCCTTTTTTGCCATTTTCTCCCTACTTATTCCAATATATTAACATAGAATACATAAAATTCAATATCTGATAATTTTGCATTTAGAAAGGCCTAATTCATTAAGCTCTTACTGCCACCATCGTATATATCCGTCTAATTCAACCCTTGCGTTAATTGCTACCGACGATATATACGTTCCACTCAACCGATACCTTAAGTGTTGGGGCGGATATATACGTCCTTATATAGTACAATTATTTTCATTATGCTGCTGCTTTTAAAATTCGTCCGACGGTTTTGGAAAACAATATAATGACCTTAGCTATGCTTTCAAAGGATTTACTTATTTCTGAAGAAAAATTGATAATCTGCTTCTAATATTTTCCCCTTCTCAATACATTATTTGAAAAATGATGTCAGTGGGGACCGGATCACGTAGCTTTTAATCGGAAGTTAAAGGGTTAATTTGGTACATTTAATGAAAATAATGCTGAACATTGTAATAATTCTTAGAAAGTTTTATACTTTGTATAATACTTTGTGAAGATATCATTGAAACTGCTAAAAAAACTCTAAAAGAGCTCAGTTTAAAAAAAAAAAAACTTTATTATTCTTTTATTTAAGGTTTAACAATCTCTTACCAGTTTTAATTACATTTTAATGTTTGCTTAAAGCTTCGTAATTGCTCGAGATAAATAAAATTAGCTATTCTAAATTTAATTTTGAGTATGGATGTTAGATTTACTGAAATCCTATTTTTTTCTTTGAAATAATTTAGGAAAACGATAATTATTCCGTTAAGCAAATTAATGACGTTAAAATTAGATTCAGATTTTTCTACATGTTTCATTCATATTAATTAGATTTAATAAAACATATATAGATATAAGAATCATTGAAAGTGCAAAGAAGCAAAGCTAAGGAAGTATATACCTAAAATATTCTTTCAAAGAAATTAAGTGAACTAAAAAAAATTAAATACATTTTCTCTTCCCAAATTGAATTTTATATGTTTTCGTTAATAACTTTTCTTTAATTTAAAAACCTTCACATTATTTTACTTTTCCCCCTTTTATAATCAGGGATAAGTTAATTAAATTGTAGAAAATTTTCGTCTAAATAATGATGACCTTTCAATGTGAAATTTTGATTAAAGCCACTTTTGTATTTTTTAAATGTGTATTTGAGTTGGAGTCATCTTTCTCATTGTTTTATACATCTTAACGATAACAATTGCAAACGTAATTATACGTATTTGATTATTCTTTTAATTTTAATTACTTTTTAATTAACTTTTACTTTAGTTTCTCGTTTAATATCCTTGTTTGTATATTTTCTTCTGAAAGTGAAATGTTCTGTTTTTTTCTTATTTGCTACTATTTATGAAATATGAAACATTTATGAATTTACTTTTTATAAAATACTATTTTATGATATTTAAAAATATATATTTTTGTTTAGTATTCGTTACTTTCTCCTTTCTGATGTCATCGTGTTGCTTACTCTCGGAATATCATGAAAAAAATTGTTTCAAAATTCTTTGAACTTGCGTGTTTTTTCAACTATACTTTTAATAATACTTTTTAATTATGCCTTTTATTTATTGTCATCTTACTCAAATTACTGTCTTGATTTTATTTTTAAAAGAGAATATTATAAAGAACATATTAAAAATTTTCTCTGAAAAAAACAGAATGTGGATTTATGCTATTTTTTTTCTGAAAGTGAACTAATAGCCATTGATGCGGGTTTGGATGCTATTCTACCTAAGAGAATTACGATGATCTTTAGATTCTCTCCAATAGCCATAGTTCAATTCAACACCTTTACAAATGGTTTATCGTGGGTGACAAAATCAGTGTGTTCATCGTACACAAACTGAAACATATATCACTGCACCATGATATTCATTTTCAGTGTATACCATCTCATATCGAACTTTAAGGCTAAGAAATGGTGGGAAAAACTAGTGAAAGAGGGCTGTAATCTTTGAACTCCCTCCACATCCGCCTTTATTAATCTAAAATTCTAATCGTTAAAAAAGAATCTTAAAATTTGATGGAGTGAAGGGTACCTCCCACTCATCATTGGTAAGAGGTCCATATACCCGGTCTGGCCCAAGCCCTTAAGTGTGGCAGATGCTCCCAGACTACAGTCTCTCGTCTTGCCAGTGGTCACATCAAGCGCCTCTCATTCTCAGCGAACAAAAATAAATATCTTCTACATCTACATGAGTCTTCTCCTAAAAACATAAGGCTTGTTTCTATCTTACAAGCAAAGATATGAATACAGACCCCCTTCTTGTGCTCGACTTTGTGGAAATTAACCCTGGAACCTGGAGGATTAACAACATCACAACAGAAGTTTTCCTCATTTTCTATTTTATTATTATAATATTTTGATAAAATCCAACCAAATATTCTTCAAAAAAATGTCATAATTATGGACTGAAGAATTTTATCATAAATACAAAATTGTCATTACATAATTTGTATCAATTAAAAAATCAAAATATGTCTTTAAAGAAAAAAAATGCATTTTCGCCAACGTGTATAGGAAATTGAAAATAAAAAAAAATATATAGTTAAAATCCTCTACAACTTTTTCACAAAAAAATAAAACATTATTTTTCAATGCATGATCACCTCGAATAACAAGGCTTTAATTTTATCGAAGACATTAACAAAGGAAATGTTTAAAGTACTACTTCTAAACATGTCCCTTTGCCAAAGGTTACTCTGAAAGAATCTTACACTCTATTTTTCTTTATCAAATTTACTCAAGGAAATAAATGTAACACACGTCTCTTGCGTTTATCAAAACACTCACAATAACATCATTTACCAAACGATTTCCGCTCCAGACCACGTGATTCGAAATTTTATCATGTCTTAGAAGTAAACACTCTCAAGGTACACGAAACAGAAGAAACAAATTCTTTTCTTTTTTTGAAAACTTTGGAAAACTATTCATTTTAGAAACATTTAGAATTACATTAATTTTCATTATTGATCTTTATGAAACTTAAAATAATGTAGAAATTTTATATTAATAATAATAGTTTATGCTGAAGATTATTTAACAAATAATCTCTACCTAATGTAAATATAACAAGCACTAACAAATGCATACACCTAACTGGCACTACATACTAACTGTTTAATACATCTAACTGATACTACGTACTAACTGATTTTAACACCTTATGAACTATTATTTCCATATTTTGAATACAAAATTCAAGTAGAGTATTCAATAAAAATACACCTTTTTTGTGCTACCAACAAATATAAGATATTCATATTTAATTATGATAATTAATTCTCAGTGGAGGGGATGCAAATTTTATAGAGAAAAATTAATTATATATACTATTTTCATTTTATTTTAGTATGTATTTATTCAATGCCTGCTTGACTGTTTGACCATTTGACACCGAGCCTCCCAGTACTGACTGACGATGTCGACTGTCAGGTATTCATCGAGTTTGGTGCATTGTAGCAGGTGGTCGCCATACATTCTGGAATGGTCACAGTGCGGGCAGGCCTCGTTAGCAGCCAGACTGTGCTAGTGGAGGTATACTCCTAAAAAAGACATGCTCGAGATTTAGAGGAAAGCGGGCAACAGTTTCGGTTTTTTCCCGGTGCCTCGGGATTGAACCCACAATAGCCAGAGTTTCCCATGTCTTTCCAAGGCTCTTGCCTTTTTGGATCATGGTAGTAAGTTTGCCAATTGTATGTAGAAATAATGCTCTTTTCTGTTCTGAAAGCCAAAGGGATTTCCGGTTGAGACGACTCAGCTCCCTGCATGGCTTTTTGGTTGGCTCTCTCATTGCCAGGGATCCCAACATGACTTGGGACCCACTGTAAGGACACAGTCTAGCCATATGAAATTAGTTCCACAATTTCAGTTTGGCACTGAATCGGGGTTAAGATAGTTAGTTGGTGTATTACTGCTTAAAGCTAAAATTGCCGCTTGGGAGTCTGTGAAGAAAACAATTTTTGCAGGAGCTAGGCCAGCAGCCAGTAATTGCATTGTAGCTTCACAGACAGCCAAGACCTCGCTATCGTAGTTGGTGGCGTTTTCCCCCTCTGTCAATGAGCCCTTAAAGAGCCATTTTTCTTAGTACTTTTTTAGTCACCTAATTTTTAAAGTGTTTTGAAACTTTATGGCACTTCAGTTTGATTGCAATATTTCTTTTTCTAAAAGTAAATGTAATTATTTTACAAATCCACCTTACTATTTAAAAGATGGTAAGGAACTAAATCGTTTTATAACTTAAGTTTGGTTTCATCCTGTAAGTCATAGACCATGAATTTTGTAGCTTAGTAGTTATGGGCACGAACTCTTAGATGGCGTGCCGTGAGTCCCAATCCTAGTACACGGAAACCCACCAGGCACAGACACTGATGAACTTAAAATATCTCACTGTCCTCAATTGGTGGACGTTCGAAATTACGAAATCTTCTGCACTTAACTTCTGTGTTGCTTTATCGTGCGACTATAAGAAACAGTAGCTCATATATAAATAACAAATAGAAGTTCTTACTGTATCGCAAAACACATTTTGAAGAAAATGTCAAAGATTAAAATGCTTTTTTTTAAAGATTGTTTCAAAATTAAATTTCATGGTAACGAAAGACAAAACTCAAAAATAAAACGTTTTACGGGTCTCTATTTATTTTAATTTTATGTTTAAGTATGACCAAAGAATGTAATAAGTCATTATTTGTAGGGTTTAGCTCGAAATAAGTAAATTGTTTAAATATACATATGGAGAAGACAATTAAGGTTTCAAAATTATGATAATTTTTCATGTGCTTTGAAACCGCTGACAAAACTAGGAGAGACTTCCCAATAAGGGTCATGGCTTAGCATAAAAAGAAAGCATGAATAGTTAATCAAATATATAATTATCCAAAATCCAACTATATAACTAAACTGTACATATATAAATACATTTTTATAATATAACCCTAAGATTTATCTAAGAAAATCACACTAACTTCTATATAAACATGTTCTTAAATGGGAATTGGTTGCTTACGAAATTGCGTGATACCACTAGAGTCACCAAGTTTAAGTAGTTTTTGAAGTGGAGCAAAATAAAACATAAAATTTGGAAAACTGCGTTATACCGAGAGAAATAAAATATGCTGAGTATATAGCGCTTTGAAAGAAACAAGATAATGTTGTTAGAAAAGAACTATACAATAAGTATGCAGATTTGCGTATGTTACTTAAACAGTAAATTTATAATATTTTTCACGTTTTAATATTTTTTAAGTGGAACAAGTTTCTGTTCGACTTTTTTGCAACTGTTACTTAGAAAAGATATATATGTAATATGAGTAATATTAATCTGTGTCCTATGCTAAAAATTAATTTTTCACAACATAAAAGATGGAAGTACTTAGGAAAACTGATATTGTTCACACTGGTTTAACCATATATTGTTTTTTCGTTAGGGCGTATTTATCTACAAAATTTTGCTTCTACAACTTCAAAATCTTAAAAAAAAGGAGAGAGGGTTCATTTCCCTTCCGAAAGAAAACGTAAAGTCATATCTTTTTACAAAAAGTTTTTTTTAATATTGAATATACAGGTTTTTTTTAAATTATATAATGTCTGATTAGAAAAAAAAATCAAGCTTTGCTTTATTATCTCTAGCCATGGCTTAATTTCCTATTTGAAATTTTATCATCATAGAAATATAAATCTGTCTACAATAAACTTGATGAAGTATTTTAAAATAGGATATTCAAGAAAAAATTACCATCGTGAAAGTTTTGTTACAGTTTAAAAATGCCACAAGATTCTAGTTAAGATTATTCTGCATATATGCTGTCAAAAAACAAGGGGAAAAGAATACCTGATCCTTATCAGTTGATTCAAAATGCTTTACTTATAATAGTGAAACAAAATCAGAGGTATTTTTTTACAGGAAAGTTAATTTTTTTAAAATTTAGAATCTCACTTTCTTGGTATATATATATATATTTATATTTATTACAGCAAGATATATCTGTGTTGTGTCTTTTATTTTCAGAGGTTTTTTAAAGTTGGAAACTTTTACAGAGCTTGCAGGGACTTAAAAGAATCAGAAAAAGTACTAATTATATATGCTTCCTTAGATTATATCTCAAAATTGTTTACAGGACATTTCATAGTAAAATTCTTTATTTTAAGATGCAGTAAAACTTTAAACAAGCAAAGAAAAAGGGTAAATATTTTCCCTCTTACAACTCTTTTGCAACTGAATATGTTAGCAGTGTTTTGAATACCATTGTAAAAAAGCACCCTATAAACAAGCCATATGTCATTTCCTTAACTTTGCGATGTATACGCAGATAGCTGTCTTAAGCAGATGATTTATTGTTCATTTAAAATGCATAGAAAAGTCGTTTTTTCTTAAGAGTCTAAAGTACATTTTTGTAACATTCAAATTTTTAGTGTTTAGGATTACATTGCATCTCTTGGTTTTATTACATTTTACTACAGATACTTTTTTAATGTGCTATCGTTTAAAAGCTCATTTTTCTATGTCAGCTGGCCAGGATTAATTTATTGTGATAGTTTTAAATAATGTCATATTTAAAGTTTGTCTGTTTCCGTTATAAAATAGCCATCACTGTATTTGCTGCAAAACATTAGAAAAATGCTATTGTTTAGATGAGGATTTTTATATAGGTGGAGGGGGGGGGCTATTTTTACATATCACATAACTTCCATTCAAATTGTGTTTTAGGTTTCCATTTCTTTAATATTTTTATTTTATGAAGATAAATCTTTCTGATATTTTTATATATTTTTTTCGAATACCGAAGTAATAATGGAGAATGCCTACTTGAACCCCAACACATATTTTTAAAGAAATCATATATTTTACATCTGACATACGCTCTAATTTGATAAGTTTTTATGAATTATTTCCTTTATTTTCATCTGTTAATTTTTAAAAAAAAATTGTATATTCATTTTTAAAAGTAACTTCGAAGTAACCATAATAAAATTTTATATTTAGTACCTCTGACTATAAATCACAAAAAATGCAATTAAAGTAACATTCGTGTTTCCGTATTTATAAGTAGGTCTTTAATAATGTTAAACAAATAACTGTTCATGTTGAACCTAAACTGCCGATTAAAAGTTACGCGATTAGCTAGCTCCCCAATGAATCCGTTTTTCACATAGGCGACTCCATTCGGTTTTTTGGGAGGAAAAGAAAAGTCACAAATAAGTAAACCCTTCAAGGTCATTTTAATGCATTTCAAAGCCTTTAGAATAGTTTTACTGATAGCAGCGCAAAGAAAATTATATTTCGGAAGGACGGATATATACGTCTGGAGGTACTTAATGAAATGCTTAAAGATTAAGTACATCTACCACATCTACATAAAGATCTACCACATTTCGGGAGGTACAAATGTGGTAGTTACAACAACGGGTGCTTCTCACTACTGCATTTTGTATCTGCCACATTTCGGGAGCTACAAATGTGGTAGTTAAAACAACGGGTGCTTCTGACTACTGCATTTTGTATCTACCACATTTTGATGGCTGTCGCCCATCCGGTGTAGTGGTTAGCGACGCTGACTGCTGTGCCGTTGGGTCTGGGTTCGAATCCCGGAGATGACATGGATGTTTGTAAATGTATAGAGCCTTAGCAACAGGGGGGTACACTAAATAACAGTCAAGCCGCAAATCATCTCGTGAGCTTGGTGGATTGGGAACAGAAGTGGGAAACTCTCTTCTGACCTTCCCCCATGGTGTTCTCTTTCAAAATTGGGATGGAACAGAGATAAATCGTACCTTCATCTGTATGGTTCTCAAGGTTAAGTCCAACGACAAGCGTACATCTAGCCCCTTTACAATGATGAATTTCGTGGGCCTGGATCTAACGAAAGAAACAACAACACATTTCGTTGGCAGCATTCAAAAATTTTTCATTTTTTTATTTCTGAACTACAATTTCTTGTCATCTTAAATTAATAATTTTAATTATATTAAAACATTTTTTCTTCATTATTTTTAAATTAAAACTGTGATATGTTTTTTTAAAAAAAGAACTGCTTTTAATCAAATGAAATTTCATCAAAAATAGTATCGAAAAAATTAGACATGTATAAGAAAATAACGCTAGACATTTTACTCCATACACCTAACCAAAATCCTGATTGTTAATCCTTGCCGATTGCAAGAAAAAGTCAAACTTAATTTACATAACACATATAAACAACAATGATTATCTCTGGGATGAACTCTATATTGCATTTGAAAAAAAAATGCAATTTCTTTACAGTCCACATCAAGGAAGCTTAAGTAGTGACTTCCGCAATTATGTTAACTCACAAAAAGAAATTTCTGCAAGAAAATATCTCCAATATCGTGTTCCAACTTATACATATTTTATACTAAACTAAAATCAATCGACATTACTTCATTCAACCCCACAGCCCGACGGATTCCACCTTCTATTCTCATCGTTCTGAAAAGAACAACACCTGCAGGATCCAATCTCCACAAGGGAGAGGAACAGACTGGTTAAACATTAATCCCCTAATCAAATCATTTCGCACAAGTTATTACCATCATTGCCTCCAGTGTAGTTTAATTACTTGTGTTCAGAGCCATACGAAACATAATTCCTTGGCAGTTTTACTTTCTTTCTTTTTTCCTGTATTTATTTGAAACATAATTTGATCAGAAGTTTACTCCCAAACAATTCGGCAAATATATTATACCTGTGGGTTGCATCGTAAAACAGCTAATATGACCCAGAGATGGTTTGACGCAAATTGCAAGAATCGTGTTTGTATTTAGAGACCTTCATCCAATTAGGTATCACTGGCGAATAAGGCAGCGTTCACTGGGAAATTGACATGTGTGAGCCCGGAGATGTTTAATGTGTAGAAATTGCCTTAGCAACGTGGGATATGTAATGATTAAACACATGGATAGTATTTTTTTTAAAAAGAATGAGATGAAATTTTGATTTATACATAATTAAAATTATTTGCAGGGATAACAAATCAATTTTTGTTTGCAATTGCTTGCAATGGGAATAAAAATAGGGGTAGTTCTGGAATGTACTATAAATAGTCATTTTGTGAAAAACTTCAGGAAATTATTTTGTCATTAATATATATATATATATATTGTTGAATTAATATTTTTATTTTATTTTAAAAGTATGTATTCGTATTTTTTGTCCTTATTAGAGATAACTTATACAGTTCATAAATTTTATTTTTGTCTTATTTAAATTTATTTGCATATAATCCATAAACATTCTCCTTTATAAGTGTATATATTTTTTTCTTGTACTATTCACATCAAGATTTTATCTTCTAGAATCTACGGTAGTTACAATTTTTTAATTAGTTATATGCATACCACAAATTTTTTGTTTGCCTATTTTTATGTTTTAACTAAAATCACACTTCATGAGGGAAAAAATAGTTTTTATGAAATTTCGAATGTAAAAAAGAATATTTTAGCAAGAAATTATAAATATCGAAACGTTTCATGAGTTTCAATTTTTTTAAGATATCCCCGATTCATTTGGTTCAAAATTATGAAGACCGTCTCCAAAAGCCCTCGAGCAGCTGAACAGTGCAACGTTAATAATTATTCACTTCCTTACAAAAATAAATATAAATTCTTTAAGCAATATTTTATGAAGTAATGCATGCAATATAATATTTTATGTAATAATTTACAAAATATGGGTAAATGTGTAATTTTATATGAAATTTTCAGGAACTTTAATGACTCAACCAATAAAACAACTTAATTTTTTTTCACACAATCCTTATTGCTCCAGGAAATTAAATATATATATATATATATATACATATATATATATACACTTTCGGAAAGATTTGTAATAATTGGACAAACTTTGCAATGCAAAAAACATTCTAAATTTTGGTTTTGAGGGAAATTTTTTATTTTATGAACAACAGCTTTTTTTATTTTTCGGGAATATAACTTTTATTTTAAAATAAAAATTGATGATATTAATACAAATTGAACGACGAGCACACTAATATCAATGATATTTTTTTATTAATTTTTACACATTTGATATGAGTTTTATTTCTCCTCTTTTTAACATAAATTATAATCAAATTTTATTTTGTTTAGCTATTTTGAACTATTAAAATTTTTTGGTCTCGGTATCCACAATTCTGCATTAAAAGCGATGAAAAAGGTAGAACAAAATTCATTTTTATCTTACTCAATACTTACGCGGGACTTTTCTTAGATTAACACGGATAATGAAACTTCCCAGCAAAGGTTTATTATTGTTTTAACATTGTTGCTAAGGGTATGGAAAGTTAGAAATTTAGGAATGCCACTTTCCTCCAATGTGGATTTTCTGAGGTTCATGAAGGTTCAGTTTGAATGAAACGAACCTTTCTAAATAGCCTTGGTTGAGGTCCCTGTCTACTAAAATAAATTTCGTGTATGAGTACACATTGTCAACGTTGGCCAAGATATAGCTACTTGTGGTCAAGTAACTTGCATGAAATTCTTTAATGAAGTAATGAAGTGTAACTAAACTGAAAATGGATTATGTTGAAAAGTAAATCTGGAAAATCCTTTAAATGACAATGCAAAAGCTATGATACTTAAATATGAGAGCTCATTTTTGAAAATGAATATTATGTAGGGAGTTCTAATTTTCTCCAATCACCATACGGTTAAAAATTTTAAAAAGAACCAAATGGTTTAAAAAAAAAGCATGCGTGTAAGAATATAGGGTTTTGCTAAGACATTGCAAGTTGATAAAGCATTTAAAAATTAAATTGATTTATTTGAAAGATATTTTGAATTTGGGTTTCAGTTCTTTCAAATTAGAAATTTCACTTTAAACTGTATTTGTAATTTTAAACGGAGACATTGCTGTATGAATGCTTTTTTAAAAAAATTTATTTCGAGATTTTAAAAGTACCAGGTGTTTGAAAAATGGTTACACTTTCAAATTTCGATTACAAATAAACAAATATATTCACTTATGGATTTTTATGTCCCATAAGGAAATATCTAAGTTTTTCTTACACTGCTTTATTGCATTATTTCAATGTGTGCAACCTTAGTTGCCCGCAACGCATCGAGTCTGTATCAGTAACGTCGTTTCCGGTTTTGTCGGAGGCCAGATTTTATTTTTGACAATACCTATCGACATAAATATTCCATATCACTTTTCAAATATGGATCTTGTGTAAAAATGGTCTTTCTTTTTCTGGTACTTCTAAATTTACACTGTACATTTATTCTGGATTTGAATCCGGTATACCATGCTACAACTTGTGCTTGTTCCTGCGTTGAAGTGATTTTGAAACGAAAAAGTAGACGTTGCGCCTTCTAGTTCTCATGTACTTTTAGCGAAAATTTAATCATTCCTTTACAGAACATAAGAAAGCATAAGTTAAAACCTTAGTTTATTTTTTAGTTTCTTTTTGAATGTGCAGATATACTTTACATACACCCTATATTTCTCAATGTTTCATACTTGTATGTTGCTAATCTGCATACTCAGTTAAATGAGACCAAACTGAGTTGGACAAGATAAACTCATGTTGAATCCATACCGGTATATATACAGAAAACTATAATAAAAATAGCGGTAACATTGAATTCATATCTAAATATATACAAAATGCTATTATAAAAATAGCAATATTAGTAGCTATTTACAATACAGTAAAGTAAGGTTGAATGGCGGCGCCATCTACAAGTAATAAATGAGTGTTGGCTCTACATTACCCTCCTGAGGAGAAAAAAAGGTTAAACAAGAAAAAAATTGGAGTGTTGATTGTGATCAGTGAGGCGTAGAAATTCAGGTGCTTGAGTAGCGTAGGCAGATATCCATGTGCCTGTAGATAAGTGTCGGTAAAGATCCGGGTGCCTGTAGATTAGAGTCGGCAAAGATCAGGGTACCTATAGATTAGAGTAGCGTCGGCAAAGATCTGGGTGCCTGTAGATTAGAGTAGAGTCGGCAAAGATTTGTGTGCCTGCAGATCAGAGTAGCGTTGACAAAGATCCGGGTACCTGTAGATTAGAGTCGGCAAAGATCCGGGGGCCTATAATGTAGCTTAAGAGTTATGTATATGTCAATGTGCCGCCATGCGAGTAACCATTATGTGGGGCGCTAATCCACATACACATTTAAATGAGAGCAAATGCTAAGCTTATCTAAATAGTATCCACATATATACAAAAAACAATAGTAAAATACTGGCAACATTGAATTCATATCAACATATATACAAAATACTATAATAAAAATAGTGGTAACTTTTTATAATATAGTAAAGTTTGGTAGAATGAAGGAGCCATTACAAGTAATAAATGAGTGGTGGCGCCGCATATACTAAAGAAAAAGCAAAATGAATTTAATTCCTAACCAATATATTCTATTTGTCATTGAAATTATTATAAACGTTTAAATTGGAGATTACTTTCTATTTAACATAAAATTAAAAAAATATTTATATGAAATTAAAGTATGAATAATTAAAATCATTCCGCTTTAGAAATATATATTAGAAAACTGAACATTTTCAAACTTGTTACACTTTGAATAAGATGTTAAAAGCAAGACGCATTAAAACCATTCCTTGTAAAAAGCATATGATTCAATTTATTAGTAGCCTTCTTGTTTTCTGAATCATGTACTTTAATGCATATTTCTTCTCCTTTCTTTAAAAAGGAATGTCAGTCAAACGAGAAAAATCCATAAAAACTGCATTAGCTATAATGGATATTGATTGTCGGAGGTGTTAAGAACTCTAGTAAGTGTTAAGTGCTTTACGTAGTACTTTCTTGCTGTCGACTTTAAAAGGTTGTTATTGAGCAAGTTTAAACACTTACAAATATTTCATGTCAGACCTAGAGGAATACATTTGAGCGAAAACAAAACAAAAAAACTTTTTATGCATAGTCTTAATTTTCTTCTCACATGTTACACAGAATTTAAATTCAAAGTACTCCTTCCTAAGATAAATGCAATATAAAAAACAAAATTACAGCCTTTTACAGAACTGGAGAAAATTGCAGCTGTATTTTGACATTTCGTGGATTGTAACAACAGTTTCCGTTGCCTTGAAGCATTTTTATTAGTTTTCAGAAGTACTCAAAGATATTTTCTCGTAAAATAGTTAGACTAAATTAAAACTTGTTTAACTCTGGTGGACTATAACATTTATCAGATCTCAACTATAACATTACGTCTCAACAAGATGCAGTTAGCTATATTCGAAGGAAGTAAGAAACTTCTGAATAAAATAAATATTATGAACATTGTCTCAATGGATTTAATGTAGTACTTTTACTTAAATCTAGTTACTTTGCCAGTGTAGTACTTACTTGTTAAAGTTTAAATTTCCTCAGGATGTTTTTTTTATTCATAATTACTATTGTAGACCTAGTATTTTCCCTGGGACTTTTACTTTTTAATGTGTCACCATATAGGTGGATATCAATTGCGACGGTGTAATTTTGATGTCCTTTTTCCTCCAAAAAGAGGCAAACGAGTTCTAACTATGTGAAGCTAAACGAGGAATTTAGTTCTGACGAAAGCACCCATACCAAACAGGTACTACAGAGGTCTTTAACATGCTGTTTAATCATATGGCATAGGCACTTTTATGCATGATGAACATCCACGGACTTGGGCTGGGTTTGAACATACAAATTTCGGCGTACAAAACCAGCACCAAGCCAACACCACCATCCAATCGCCCACTTTGTGGTGTAATGTAAATGAAATAAACTTAACATTTGGAGGTTGATATTTCGTTTGTACTTTGTTTTGATGAGAATCTACAATGTATGTGTACAATTGACTTTTATATTGTATTTCACGAAAACAAAATTTGGATAACTACTTTTACAACTGCTTACTGGATTCTTACAACTTCATTTTTATTACAATAATAAATTTGCTTATTTCATTGAACCCAATCTATTTTGACATGTATCGCAGTTCATTTTCAGACAAAGAATAGCAAGAGAAAATACATGTAAAAAATCTATCCTCTTACAAAGAGCTTACGCCTGTACTTTAATTTAGTGAAAATTAAATTTGTTCATAAATAGCTTATGAAACATTATTTTTCTTGTTCATTAAAATCAATACATTTTTTCAATTACTTTGTGATATAGTCTAAAAATCTTACATCTTAATAGTTTGTTTTCTCGTTCTAAAAGTGTTTAGAATCAATGCATTGTTATGAAAAAATAATTATTTAGTACAAAAAATTCATTCAATTTGTTAGACAGAAAAAGAAAAATTTCATTTCCCGCATATTAAAATTCTGTAAAAAGACTTATATCCATTTCCACGTAATAAAATTCTAACCCCAGTCTCGCAATGATGCCTCTTTTAGATTATTTGAAATGGGCTGATGCCTTTTAAAACATAATGTAAAATTCATATATTCATATTCTTTGGCGAATCGAATAATGTTTCAAAACCACACAATATTTACTGTCCAATAATTTCCAAAAAAAAAACTTGGAATGCGCATATAAATCATTTTCCGCCTCCGCATCTAAAACCGTAAATCATCTTGTTCTAATTGAAATTCTACCGAGCCTCTGTGGTAAGCTTTGTTAGATTAAGTTCCATTTTTAAGATGAAGAGATGACACGAATAACTAAAATCAGCTAGCGAACAATTCACTGCACACACACACACACACACACACACACACACACACACACACACACACACACACACACACACACACAAATCAACATTCTTCGAGAGTAAGTATATTTTCAGCAGAATGCAAAACGTCTTCCAAACAGTCATTTTATTCACTGTGAACTCAACAAAATGATACATGTAAAAGACATTCTGAAGAAAAATCTGCCATGTCTTCGGTACACAGAGAGCTATTTGCTAAATTCCAGAGTCGAATTAGCATTTTCAAGCCGTCTTTATTCCATGTAGACACGGCGTCTCCAGTCGCCATTTTTAGAATTTCCATATCGTTTGGTGGCTTTCAAAAAGTTCTTTATGAAAAATGTCAGAAATATGGCCCCGGAAATATTTTCAGGAAAATATGAAACTGGATAGCTCCTCCGGAAATCTGTTCTGGAAAAATTATTATCACACTTCATTCGAAAGGCAAAATTTAGATGGAAATGTTTAATATGCTTTAGCGCTCGATGGTGCGATGCAGCGTAAAGACCTGTCGGGGTCTCGAATTTGAAGATTCTTTAATATGAGCAGCCGGGAAACGTGGAGTGTTTATTTTGATTGCATAGATGAATTATTATGAACGGCTTATTTTCTTTACGAAGACGAAATTGGAAAATTCAGATTCAACTTGTTGGTTTAAATAGAAAGTTAAAATTTCCAAGAAAATATACATTTCTCGCATTAAGATTTAAAAATATGGGTCTCTATTCTATTACAAACTGATTTTGGAGTAGCTAATTTGAGGAATTGAATTGGTAGTACATGCGTTTATATATATATATATTTGTGTATTAATTCTTCCTAATAAGTGCTCTGAGGGTGATTAGTATAAGCAAATTCAGGAGATGACACACTTTGACCTTTGTACATGCGTCTGTGTGTATTTAAGTTAACTTCAGCGAGAGTTCTTATTAAAAAAATAAGCAATTGTTATAGTTTAGTAAATATAAATTATAATTGTATGCAATATATTAATGCTTAAATGAATCCGATATTTAAAAAAAAATATTTTGGACAATCTTAATTAAAATTTAGCCATAAAATCCAATGCTATTATTAATCTTTCGAATTATTTCTTCTTTCTTCTTTCAGACTTAGTGTTTACGCTATTCTTTACAGAGTACAATAAATATCAATAAAATAAAATAACATTTAAATGTTAATACGATAAATCTGAAACATTGGGGTTCAGATTTTGTAATTTCCGACCCGTATTATTAATTAGTGGTTTTTGTAAATTTTTGCTTATATTTTTGTTTAAGTGTAACAAATTTCGTTTTCTTAGGAACTCTTATGTCTGTCATTATGTTCTATTTAACCTTTCCTCGCGCACACGCACAAACTCTTTTCAGATACAACATATTTTTGTTTATAAATAAATGTATTATATAAATGTAATAAAGTGAAACGCGCACTGTTTTAAAAAAATAGAGAAGCAAGAAAATATTTGTAGGTAATTATGCCCATCATGCATTGACACTAATGAAAAGTACAATATATTAGAATGCAATATAGAAAAGGAATAGTATTGAAGCTTTAATCCTTTAAAATGATGCAAAGTACATGAAATGATGGTTCAGCGCAAGAGTTTGGCTAAATGCAAATTACAAATGTATTTTAAAATGATGCAGGATGTTTAATATGATATGTAGTTTCCTAGAACAACTTAGACTTCTAATTTTCCATGTGAAACACAAGGCTATTGATAAGACTTTGAGGAAGGCTTTCGGCTAATAAGGATAAGGATTTCTTCAAGAAGTGCAATCTTTAAATTCAAGGCTCTATGTATTGATCTTACCGCAAAGAGTCGCCCTAATATACCTTACACATGCTCTGTCAGCTCCAATCGTGATCACCATATGGTTAATCATTATTATGCCTTAAAATAAAGGAATTATACAAATAGCCTGCAGCGTAAGATGCGGCATGGAATTTCAGTAGTCAGCATGTGTGCTTTGTCTGTTAATTAACCATTCCAAATATTATGCACTCAAAATATGCTGATTTCAGCTAATGCTATCACCCCACTTCATATCTCTACTGTAATTTTTCACAAACGAGAATGGAGTTATTTTTTGAGTGTCCCTATTATTTCATACCAGAATACGTTAAATGTCATACTTCGGACAGAATTGTGACTCATAAGCAAATGGTATGAGACTCCACTTTTCTTTGTGTCCCAAAGTATCTTGGAATCAACAGAATATGAATCATTCGCATGCGAGCATAAAGACTACATTGGTGATACTTATTTCAGGCATTTTAGGTAGATGTCTTCCATCCTATTGCCAAAAGAAGCTGTTTTTTCGTTGAATTATAATGTCTGGTCTGCTTTGATGAGCCTTTAAAGTGAGATACTAGTCATTACTTGCTGTGGTAGCTCTTGGAAGACCTTTGGTCTATATCAAAAGTACCATACTTATATTTGAATCGATTTTGTAAGTTTGGAATGACATTTCAACAAAGTTCATTCAACTTCTTTTAAGTTTAGTCTGCATTAATGCTTTCTCATTATTCACCATCGATTCTGGTTAATCCATTGTTGTACCAGTTTTTATCTATTCTCAAAACCAAACTTGAACAAATGCATGTTAACCAAATATTATTTAGCCTTTTTTCTGTATGGGAAAATATATATATATATATATAATTATGGTAAACATCTTTTACACTACTTAGTTATAGTTTTAAGCATTTTTCATCCAAATGGATGGATTTTTAATGAATAAAAATATAATTTTAGGTACAAAAAATAAGATTTGAAAACAATTTTCATTTTTAAGTTGTATATAATTTTAAAAAGAGGAAACTATAAAAAAAAATATATGAAGTTTCTAAACAAGTTTTCGATAATACTTACTTATCATCGAACTATATATTTAATTTTCTTTGATAAAACCAAAAATTACAAAATTCCATTAAGAAAGAAACAAATGAATACATAGGCACAATCATAACTATAACAATTTTAAGATAAGTAGAATAGATATGTAAGAGTCCCTTCATAGTAAACGTAAAAGGAAATGCTTCAAATAATTCGTACTCTTAAGCTTATAAGAATTTCTAGATGCGTTTCATGCAACATTGAAGAAAATTTTCGAAAATCAATATAAAAGAATAAAATATTTTCGTCTGAAGCAGATATTGAAAATTCCATTAATATGTCTAGTTTCTTGAGAATTCTCTTCAAAAGATGAAAATTGTCTGCTCTATATCCTCACACTAGTTTTTGACATTAATTTAGATCGAAACTCTGAAGATTTCAAGTATTTGAAACAATTCAAACATTCCATAACTTATATAAATCATGTTAGATAACGAAGTATTTTTTGAAGTTATGCACATTGTTGATTGGGTATTTTTAATATTTGAATATAGAATAAAAATATGAATAATAATATTAATATTGTTATGATAACGATAATGATATTATCATTGCAATAATCGTAAATAACGTAATATTTGTGGCTATATAGGAAGATTAACGTTATTGAAACTTGTATCGTCTTTACATTAAATTGATTATGTTAACATGACTTTAAATATTTGTGTAAATAATTTGAATACTAGGCTTCAAACTGTATCAATTAAAGCAGGAACGTCATTGATTTGATTAACATAAACTATTATGATAAATAAGAGATAAGGTTTTTTTTTATAATTTATTATAAATTATCTGTAATAAGAAATATAATAAATGACGTTTCACAGCAAGATTTTTTTTATTAATAAGGTCTCATCTGAGTTAGATTAAATACCTCAATTGTAATCCACTTCGTAATAATCTAGAAAAAGATGAAATAAAAAAATATATATAATTCCATTTCTTAAAAATAGATTATTTAGTTTATATAATTCGTAATTTACCATAATTAACTAAGAATTGAGTAATAAGATCATGTCACATTATAAACCTTTTCAAGTTTTATGTATTATAACAATTACATATATACCACACACACATACATTTTCTCGTATAAGTAAATAGTAAAAAGGGTGTCAACAGTAGTTGGAGCTCTTCTAAAGTAAAAAAGTAATGAGGTTCAACCATTTTGTGACAAACGTAGTCTAAAAAAAGTACTATTTTCAATTAGCTATGTGGAAGCGGTTGTAATCCAGTCTTTTGGATGTTCAGAATAGGCCTTAAAGAAATTTTCAAATACATCCTTGAAAATAAGTATTAAAATACGAGTTCCCAAATTTTATCTTAAAATTGACATTCACTTAATAGAATGCCTCAATGAATGCGATCATGATGAGGCAAAAATTTCATCCAAGACGAGAAAAATATCTCATTTTTTAGGTACTGAATGTTAATTTCCTTTCCCGCTTATTTGTCAAACAAAATCAAGCGTGCCGAATGAATTACTAGCACATGTAGTTTGAAAGATAACAGTGGAAAAAACGTGTTAGCTTTAGATAGGTTTAAAAGAAATCTAACAATAGTCTTTGGCGTCTGGGGTTTTACTTTTCAGTGATTTTATTGGAAATTATTATGTGCCCACAAGCCAGCATGTTTGAAAATTGCATTTATTTTGGTTTTTACTTTTTAACTTTTTCGAATTTTAAATTTAGGGTAGATCTATGATAAAAGAATGTATTATTGGCTTATACGTGAATCAGCTTTTATTCGAATATAAATATTTAGAGAGAGAGAAAGAGAGAGATTATATAATTTAATCAAATTAAGATGTATTTTATTCATGGCAGCATTGAATCTGAACGCTTATTAGACTATAATCTACTTAAAACTACAAATCAGTAGTAAATTTTAAATCATCCTGTATTTAAAGTATTTTTACAGTTTTTTACAGTAGCTAAAATAAAATTATCCCAGAAAAATAATTTTTTTAAAAAAAAATCTATAAATCACACCAGAGCCTTTTTGTGTACAAGTATAATTTACTTTATGAAAAAGTAAGTTCTTCATTAAAATAGCAGGAAAAAATATTTTAATTTGAGCCAAGAATAAAAGTATACTTATTTCCCACTAATATCACTTAGTAAATTTATTAAATGTAAATTTTAATTAAACCTCTCTTTCAATATTTTACACGCTAAAATATTCTGGTGAGAGATTTAATATATCAATGTGCCATAAACTCTACAAAGACGTTTCTTAATAAAAGATAGTCAAGTGTAATGATTGATCGTTTCAGTTATTACGTAGAAGTTGATTATAACTTCAAAGAGGAAGACATGCATGAAGCTTTAACCTCATTCGTTTTATCTCAATATTTCAAGTTGACAAAATTAAATTGCTTACACCCATGACATTTCCCACATAAAAAAATACCTCATTTTTTTCAAGGAAGCGCATCTTATCTATTCAGCCTTTTTCTCTAAACACAGTGGATAAAAAAATCCTCATAAAACCGAAGAAAAAAAATCCCGTGTGTTCCACTACGCAATTTCGTCAGTAGACCACCATATCCCAAGTCATGCGTCAATAAAACGGAATAAGAATTTTTCTTGCTATGAGACTCATAATCCAAGGCCTATCCGTCTTTTATAGCATCAGGGGATGTCATGTGATTCCCTGCGCTCTGCTTCGTAGGGTATTGTTATTGCACTTGGACGTGACGCTTGGAATTTCCGATAATGTTACCTCTGTTGCGCATCGTGGTTTGATATTCTGTGTGTCCAGGGATAAGTTGAATGTTTCTTGTTAGATGACCTTATAGGTTGATAATTCAATACATTTATCAGAATTATTTTTGTTGTGTTTGGTTTATATCAACAGTTGAAATATAGGAGAATTGATTTGATATTTAATAATTTATATTTCTGATGATAAATGGTTAAATATTTTAATAAGATGGATATTTTATGATGGCTATATTTATGATTCAAACTTTATTAACTGCTGATTGAAAAGCTAAGAAATTCACTCCCCCCCCCCATAGTGCCACCTTTTTTCGTACTGACTTGCTTTGTTCTCGGTTTATTGGGAAAAAAGAAGCGTTTTTTCAACCTAAAAATTGTTAACTTTCAATTTAAAAAAAGAAAAAGATAATATAATAAGATGTTAATACAAAATTTAATGTTTATAATAACAATATAATTAAAATAATTTTTTTCTTATCTGATATACGATCCTTAAACATGATGAACACATAAACCAGCATCCCATTCAGTTCATTCATAGCGTACAAAGATACCTAATTGTCAGACTTATTAGTACAAAAAAATTAAAAAAGCACCTATTACACACAGTGAGCGAAAATGAGAGAACATATATTATAAAAAAGAACACATTCAAACGAAAAAGCATGAAGCACTGCGTATCTATGAATTTCATTGTTCCTGAAATACGCCCTTTCAAATCCCCCCCACCTTTCCTCCGAACATAATAAGTAAATTCTTTGGAAGCATTCCCAGTGCCATTTTATTGTATTCCAAAGCCATGGGACTAGTTTTAAACATATTAGTACAATTCAGAAGGTATTCCTTTGAAAGGATGAGCGTACGTATACAACGTCTAGGGCACTAAAGGTACCAGCTCAGCAGGACGTGTAAACACGTCCAAGGAACTTAAGAGGTTAATAAGAAAAACTATGTATTTCTAAGAAAAGAACAATTAACACACACACTTTCTTTAATAAATTATCTGTATTGTAAATTACCCCTCAAAAAGAAATCCGCAAGAAGAACAAGAAACGTACATTGTCCAGGAATAAGCAGTATTTTGAAGTAAAAAACATTATTTTATACTAAAATTAATGAATTTTGATATCATTTTAAAATGTTAAGCATACAAGTAATTTAAAAAAAAAACATACATTTTTTATAACCAGTAATTTTAAACATGCTATGCTATATATGTCCTTAAATTTTATTACTGATAAAATTTGTTATTTTTGTTTGAGTTAGAATTTGAAAACTACTGCAATTTTATTGCTCTCTGTAACCTGGTAAAGCAATTTCAAGTTCACTAATCACCTTAAAAGAGAGAATAATTTAAAATGCCCAAATTTTTTTTAAAAGTAGGGAGAGAAAAATTTAATCATAAGATAAAAAGTTCTTTACTTAGAAAACGCACTTCACTGTTTGGAGGTTATCTTACGAAGATGATAGTAAAATGTTCTTGAATCCAGGAAAAAGTTTCCAATGTAGAGGAATTTGCAAAATATAGGTTCGCAAAATGGTGATCCAACTGAATATGATTTACAATATCTAAGTCAATGTTTCCAAACTTCATTTTTGATACTGAAAACTTAAATGGTTTATTATTTAAAAAAACTATGTAGTTTAAAATGTGCCAAGAACATGTTTCCATTACATAATATATATATGATGCTCTGATATGTTTCACCAAAATTCTAAGCTCCAGCTATTATTGTTATGTGCAGATTATTGGGGGATCTTTTGGGTAGATAGAATCACACAAACACACAGTCAGTTTTACTTTTTAAGTAGTTATATATATATATATATATTATATATAACCTGACATTTTGTGTTTTGTAACTTATTGAAGTATTTTAGTAAATATGTTTTTTGAACATTTTAATATTTTTTTTCATTTTGCATTGTAGTGCTTTCACTATTGAAAATGTTTATCCTCTAATTTATTAGTTTTGGTTTAAACATAAGTATAGATTAATGAATAATTAAATACAGATAAAAATACACAATTTTTAAGACACATCAATTATATTCTGCAAGAATGGCAGAGACTATCATTTGTCGTGTGATAAAAATGTTTTTAACAAATGTAGCGTTTTTATTTAGCATACCTTATTTCAAATCATTAATAAAATCATCACACATACTTTGCAATATACTAGGTTATTTGTCTAAAAAATAGAACATGTTTCTCATGATCAAAAATATTATATTTCAAAAGAAAGATAAGTGTTTGATGCTTAATTTCTGACAAAAATATTTTTTTAAGTTATGAGAGTCTCACCTAATGTTATCAAACTTTTCTCAAACGCACTTTGTAAGTTAAATCACTAATTTTAAATAATTTTTTACAGTTTAAAATAGTTTTTACGTATTTTAGAATTGAATTTTTTTGCTGAATTTTTTGTATTATGACTTTAACGACATTTCAAAAATTCATTTCAGTGTGAAAAAATAATTCAGAGGTCATGCTAGCATTTGACGAATGTAATTAAAAATGTGTTTTGATAATTAAAAACAATAAATTTCTTAAAAGCAAGCATATACATATATATGTACATAAATGTTTAAAAAAATTCTGTGGAGATATTTTTAGATACTTCTTGTACTAGTGATATATACGATGTTTTTTTTATTAATTTTATATGCAAAACTCCTCATTCTCCACATTGCATTAGATGAGGCTTTCATATGTAAGTGGCAAAAAATATTTTCTTCTTTAAATCTGGGAATATAAATACATTTATATAAAATGAAAATATAAAAACGAAAAAGCAAGGAGGAAGGGAGGTACCTGTAAATATTTAAAACTCTATACAGGAAACAAAATTTCTTAACAAAATATTTCTTAAAATTTTGAAAGCAATTGACTAACAATTATATGGTATTAAAGGCACATTAAAAAATTCTATACTTACATCTTTGTTTTGCAGAAAAAAATCTGCTAAACTCAAAACAATTTTATTACTTTAAAATATTTTCATATTATTTATGATATTATTTGGAATACTTGATACATAAAAGCTATTCAGTATTCTTATTTCAAGATCATTAATTTTCAGTTTGAATTCAAACCTGGCCAAAAAAATTCCCTTTGCGAACTACGAATAAACCCATTTTAAAAAACCTGAGTAAAATTTTCTTTATTACAAACATCAATATTCATTATTTACTTTTCTCACATAGCAAAGTACATCAGCTGAGTCTACATTTGCAACTTTTGGTTTCTTAGTACCTAGTTCTTTTTTGAACTGCAAACATCTCCTTGATTTTCAATTTCCTAAGTAAACTAGATGGTTGGGTCGATAGAGTACATATCAGTAAAGTACTACGCCCCAGAAGTTGTGAATTGACAATAAAGTTTGCTGCAAAAAAGAGGGAGTAACCTCTAGACTTTTTCATTTATACATAAAAAAGAAAGAGAGATGTGCATTTATTCAGATACTTCTAAATGTAATACGGACTTGCTTATATTACTTTTTTCCATATTAATAAATGTAAGTTTTTTAAAGTTTATACAAGGTAGTATAAATTATTTGTTTTATGCATGCATTACTTAGTACTTTTTCGTTTCGCCAGCGCAAATCTCGCCAAGTAAGCTTTATCTGAGCAACCAATATTACACTAAAATAAAATTAGTGCAAACGTTTTTTACTTGGTAGACATAAAGAAATAGTTTACCAGGAATATTCCGTTTGGCAATGGTTGTATCATTTTTGGCGACTTTATCGCTTTCACCAGGGAAACGCAAACGTACACACTATTTTAATGAATAATTAGAAAACGCAGCATTGGTGTTTTTTTAACAAAATACTTTTAAATGCATGCATTTTTGTTCATATGTATTGTTCTCAAGTTATTTAAAGCAGTGGTACTCTACCCCTGAGCCGTGGGCCAAATGGTAATGGTCCTCCGAAGGAACATTAAATTATTTCCATTTTATTCACGATGTATTTCTCTCGGGTTTGTGCATCATTCCATATAAATCACTTGACATTCCAAGTTAATTTACTTTATATTCCTTTTTGGTGTGCTGTATTTTATTCTGAAGGCATATTTAATTACAATTTAATTAAGTTTATTAAATAAAAACAATCTAAAATATAAACCATCTGCGTTCCCCTTTATCGGACAGTCAAAAAAGTATCAAACTTTAAATGGTCCTCGGCGATAAAGAGGTTATAGAGTACTGCTTTAAAGTATCTAATATTTTGATATTTGAGCTTTGTGGGTAAAACTTAATTAATTATTTACTTAAAGATGTACTGTAGCTATTCCTGAAAAGTAAAACAATGTTCTGCTAAACTCGAAATAGAATGAAAACTCTGAATTTACTTAATTTATGTGATTGTATCTATTGTTCTTGTTTTATGTATGTTATATATGTATAATAACACGCGTAGAAAACTGTCTTAAAAATACTATTACAACAAAAATATTATGACGAAAAATGAACTTGGCATTATCAATTTTCAAAACATTCTTCTTTTATGAAAAATATTTTTATAATAGTAATATGAGCCGTTTTCTAAGAAAGTAGTATAAGTCAATTTTTCACAAAAAAAATTAATTATATCATTGAAATGCAATCTGCTATGAGCTCTTATCTGTGAACAGTACCCCCAAAACTCTTTCAAAATTTTCATCTTTTCGTCAATATACTTTTAAGAAATTAAGGAAATTGCATATATAATTACTTTGAAAGTGGAAAATATCTCCATATATTATAAAATAAAATTACGCCAATCGCAAAAAAGAAAAAAAAATTACTTATATTTAGCTAAGATTTATACAAAGCGCCTGAAATAGGGTTTTTGAAAAATTCACATCATTTTCTGAGTTATTTCCAAATAAACTAACTATCTGTGTTTTTTTAAACTTCTCCACCCCCCCCCCCCCATGCATTAAACTATTAATATAAATCTACTTCTATATAAGTTATATATTTCAAAAATTCTAGTTCAGCCTCTTGAGGTATGAGCTATAAAGGCAAAATTTTTTAGAACTTTTTTTTTTCCATAAAAGGAGATTGTTTTGAAAACAAATAATTCTAAGTTCATTTTTTTTTTGCCAAAATATTACTTTCATATAATTTTTATTGTAATAACATTCTTAAAATAATTTTATACGTGTATTCTAATCTATGTGAAACTAAATAGTAAATATATATTATATATTCATTTGTATGTTTTTGCAAAATCACGGCTCCGAACTAGCCGGATACTTTATATCCTAATTAAGTAATTAAATTAAATATTATCTATAGTTATATCACGTTTCAATTATATCTACAACTTTGTAAAAGTAAGAAAATCTTAGATGTACCTTTTTTTCATAATAGAATTAGATAAAAAAGCAAAATAAAGAAACACAGACTTAGATAGAAATCTCCATTCATTTGTATTGAGAACCAACCGGCATAAAGGAGAATTGTGTTGTCCATAAGAAAAATGAAGTCGAATGATGCATACAAGAATAGAAGTCAGAAGATTCATACGGGACTCGTCCGCGAACTCTACATGGCGCCAATACTTACAGATATTGGCGCCATGTAGTGTTCGCGGACGAGTTTCTTATCTGTCTCGTCGCCAAGCCGCCAATAGAAAAAAGAAGATGATAAAATTGTTCCTCCCGTAAGGAAATGACTTCATTAAAGAGAATACAAAGAGAGAAACAGAAAAAGAAGAAGAATATTATCTTCAACGGAAGAAAAAAAAAGGTAAGGAGCCTCACAGCTTTTATTATCTTAGTTTCATTATTGTATTGTAGTCGAGATATTTTAACGTAAGTTCCTATCATTGTCAAAAAACGCTTCAGCTGTATAATTGTATCTGAATAAATGTGCATTTTTGGTTGATCTATCTTTTTCGTTATGAAATGCGTTAATAGGAATATAAAGATTAAGAATCATTAATGTTATAAGGAAAACCAATCAGGATATTTCTGGAAAGCTCAAGGGAAATAAAAGTTTATCTATCTTTAGTTAATTATCACTATGATCTACTTATTCTGAAATTATGACATTGAGGAAAAATAAAAAAAGACTTTCTTTAAACGCTTTACAAATTAACATACAGACATTTTTATACACACTCAAACATACAAAATAAAAATTATGAAAAAAATTACCTTTTCGTATTTTATATTATTTGGCAAGAAGGAAACTTAATTCTTATACTAAAATTTGTATTTTTTTCAATATTTGTGTAAATTAAATTATGAAACAGTATTTTGAACACACTCAGGACCACTCATTTACATTACATTATTTCTCAAAGCAAGGCGGGCGCATTTGTATGATGCAAAGTCTGTGAAGGACGTTTTGACATCTCCCTTATTTCTTAAGTATGTCCCAAAGTGTGAAATGAGTGATGACCCGTTTGTGAAACATCAGGTGAGTATGGGGGGATGCAAATGTATCTGGAAGTTTAAGTCGTTAATACTTTTTTGGATTATTACGAAACAGGATGGGATGACGTCTATTCTTCAATGCATGGTCAATTTGCTGACACATTTTCTGCATTTCCTCAATTTCATGACAATATAACTATAGATATTGCATTATCAGGCCATAGGAATAAATAATAAATATTACTCCTTGAACTTCAATGTATTGGCATGATAAATGTCTGCAAGTTGCCTGTGAATAATCTACAGTTTCAGTCCTTTTTTATCATCGTATCCAATCTATTTTTTGTCGCTTGTTGCAGTGTCGAAGTGCTTATTGTTTCCGAAATATTCAGAATCAAGTTATTTAGCTTTTTAAACCTCCCTTTCATCTCGAGGAGGTTACTGACGGTTTTGAAACACACGAAGGATGAAAATGTTTAACAGTTTATCAGTTCCACGTCATCAATAGGATCAAATGTTTCCCACATGCTTTATATTTAGGTCTTTTTGCATAATGAAACATTGAATTTTTCTGAATTATCTTCTCTTCTGATCCATCAACTTTCTAATTCATTGATCAATACCAATACATAGAATATCTATTAAAAAAAACTATATTTATAAAAAGCTCTACAGTTTATAAAAAAATAACAATTCAAATTTTAAAGACTCATTAAAATAATAATTTTGAAGCGTTTACCTTTCTATTTAATGTATACTCTCAATGATATAAAACCCACCAATTCTCATCTTACACGATCTAATGCTGCATTGAAGTCTTTTAATTCTGGTTAGAATTCCAAATAAATTGAACTTGTAAAGCACTGATGCTGGGAAGTTTCTCACATGGTAAACAAATCGGTCTTATGATCGTAATTTCCTTGGATACATAAGACGTTCGGCTTTAACATGCCATTCAATTGATTATGGTAAGACGATGAGAAATGATGACGTGGTGCATTGTAAAAATATTCTTAAAAATCAGAATGCACTTCTAACTTGTACTTTTAGAATTTTATTATGCTCAACAGTAAGACATTTTTGGATGATCCGTTACTTTGGTAAGTATATTGAAGACAATTCAGTATATTTTTTTATATTAAAGTATTATCAATTTGCTCAATATCACAACATTATACTATATAGTAAATATATTTAATCAATTAAAAATCTGAAAATATTTTTAAGCTGTACATATTTTATAGAGATTATATCAAGTATCATATCTTTTAACTAGCATATTGAATAGATTATATATTAATAAAATATATGAATGTTTTTCTTTTTTTGTATAATTTCTAAATTTAAGCCCCTTGAGTAAAATAACTCATCTATTTAGCTATGTTATATTTAAGCTGAGCTGTTGGTCAGAGATACACAATTGGAAATATTTAGTCATTTTTTTTCAAACACAAGTGTTCTTACTCGTTTAACAGACTTTTATGTATAAAAAAATAAAGTAATATTTTGCAGAATTTATAATAATAAAGCTAAACAATGATCATTGGTCTTGTTTTTGTTTATTCCAACATAAGCTGGTATACATTGCATAATGCACTTCTTTTTAACATGAGAATTTTATGCAGAATATTGTGCATGTTCAGGGCCAGCACTAAGTCTCTTTTTTTAAATCACTTGAAGGGTAGCTGGACAGTTGCTGAATATGATTATTCTTTCAACTTTCTCTACTCTACGAGATTAGAAGTCACCCATCCGGTATAGTGGTTAGTAACTCTGACTGCTGTGCCATAGGGCCAGGGTTCGAATTCCGGAGAAGACATGGATATTTATAAATGTTTAGTGTCTTTGCGGCATGGCGGTACTATAAATAGCTGTTGAGTTGCAAATCCTCTCGTGAGTCGGATGAAAGGGAAATAAAGTGGGAGACCCAGACGCCCTTTCCTTAGGGGGTTCTTTCTCAAAATTGAGGTGGAGTCGAGCTAAATCGTTCTGTCACATGTATAGTGCTCAAGGCTACGGCAAAAGACAGGCGTACGTCTATCCCTTTGCCATGTTCAATTTCTTGGGCCTGAACGTGACACAGTCGAGATCAAGTTGCATAAGAAACAATAATAATAAGAATAGATTGCCATTTTTCAGTTCTGACAGTTTCGGTATAATAAAAAACAAATTAATCATAGTTTATTTTTATGTTAATAGAATTCATATGATTTAAGAAATAGAGTTAAGAAAAATTCAAGTTTTTAATTAGAATTGGGTTATGGATCCAAAAAATGAATGTTGTTCAGGGATTTAATTCTAAATATATGGCTTGAAATTTTTAAATTATCAGTATAACTTAAGATAAAACAATTTGAGATAATATAGTATTTCCACACAAATACAATCATTAGCAATATTAAGCTTTAACTTACTAATGAAGCAAAATATTAAAAATTATAAAAAGTATGTCTTCTAATTTATTTGAAAGCATTACTAGACTGACTAAAATTTAGAAAAAAAAATCATATAAAGCTAATACTCAGTGCTAACGCGTAAAATTCTAAATCAACATAATCCACCAGTATAAATATACGTGTTTTTGAAAATACGTATTAAATTTAATTTGAAACTTAAGAAATTCTTAGCATACAGTACACTTAAATTAAAATAAGAGCTTATTTATTTAAATTATTCATACTTCATATAATGAGTTCCAATACATGTACAAGAATGATTTAAAAACGGTTAAATTATTTATAAATCGAATACACATATTTAAAATACTAAATCAAGTCTCCAATCCTCCAATTTTCTAAGCCTCTTAAAATGAATGAAAAATCTTCATTAACAGTATTATATTTATCGATAACAACCCTAGTTGTTCCCATTAGATAAAAAAATATTTATTACATATCCGACTCAGAACTAATTTTGAATTGACATCCCAAAATACATTTTTACCCTAAAACAGAAATAAAATAATATCAAGAATCAAATAACTAAAAAACAATTTCAAACGTAATATGTTTCTCTATTTACAAACAAAAAGACTCAATAGAATAAGAGAGGTTTAAGTACAATCGTTAGGTAATTAGTCTGAACAACCAATCGGTATCTTAATTTAAATGAAGATGAGACTAACAATACCGTAAAGAATTTTTAATAATGTATTTTTAAGTAATGGAAAGGTAATTAACTAAAACGACCCGGATTATAAAATTATATTGGCAGGGAGGGATGGGTGTAGTTCTCTGTGCTGCCTTTGATATGGTGTTTCGTATCATTTTGTTGTTTTATTCACTGAGAGAACTAATCAAGCATTTTACTCTAATGAATGACTAATTAGCAAGCCACGAGTTTCCTATTTAGAAGAATTAATCCTGGTTTCGAATTTAGTATTTGAAAAGCGATGTAGTTTTAGTTAAAAAAGAATCCCTAAAGAGAATAAATAAAAATGGAAATGTATTTGCATTTGATGACTCATTTGATTATTTGTCTTCTACATTCTAGTAATAAAATAAAATCCATTGAAACATAAACAAAATTTGTAATATACTACAAACAAGTAGTTTCTTTGCAAATCAAATCGTGATTAAATATTTCTCGAGTAATGAATTTTCAGTTTGTATTTCAATCATTATAAATCGGTGAGAACTTGCGTATTTATGTATCTATAATAGTTTTTTTTGCGATTTTTTATTTATGAAAATTGATAATTGTTATACATTTACTTTAATATTCTTATTAAGTCTAAAACAGAGTTAATATCTAATTAGATCAGAAGTTTTTTTGGTGAAAATTTATAACTTTCTTAAATAAAAAGATTATTATAATCCATATATATATATATATATATATATATATATATGTCGTGTTTTCGAGTAAACACTAAGCCCTTTTGTAAAAACGGTTTTTATTCAACGAACCATTTCGTCATCTGATTCTAAGAAAGAAACCGACACGCGTAAAGTCTAGAAGTCTGCGGCCACTTAGGCAGGTGTTCTTTTAAGTACCATTCTTATTGAAGAGATATATTTTAAAGTTAAGCATGACATATGAGTTATTGAAAATTAATGGTCGGGGATAAAAGTTCTGTTTAGGGCCATCTGTTCTTCAATAAGAAGTGGGTACTTAATTTAATACTCGAAGATGTAAGAGAAAATAAAAGTTCAAAGTCGTATAGGGGATTTAATTGTAGATCTAATTTAATTATAGTTACATATATATACCGTAAAACTCTGTATTTTACGTGCATCAATACTTTCAAGCTGAATTGTTTAATTTTAAGTACATTTGCCGTATAACGTGCACTTCCTCCCCTTTTTTCGATGAAATCTGAAATGTTAGTATGCAATACTATTATGTTTTGAAGTCATTTATTCTAGGGATCATTCCAGACTTTAAAAAAGAGAGACAGAGAACAGTATATTTCTAGAACTACAATCATTTCTTTCAGCTACTTCATTTTTAGGTTTATATGGCATATTATTTCTTTTAAATAAACAGTATTTCGATATCTGTAGAAATAAAAAAAATTATGGGCACATTTTTTTATTTTTTATTTTTAAAGTTATCGTTTGTATACCTTGCGTATAACGCTCACCCGTAAATTTCGACCTTTTTCTTTGTGTTATAAGTGCGTGTTATACGCCGGATTTTACGGTATATATGTATATATATATATATATATAGTCTAAATTTTCTACTAGACAGAGATGAATAAACAATAATCAAAACTAAAAAAATTTTTAATTGCAAGATAACCAGACAATAAATTTTATAAAGGATATATAAAAAAATTAAAGATAATAGAGTTAAATATAAAAATATAAATGGTACAGTATTATATATATGTATGGAGACAGAGAGAGTGAGAGATAGATATATACAAGCGAAAAATAATTTATTCTCATTCATTCATTCACACACTCACTCTTATCACAAGATCTATTATCTTATAAAATTTCTCAGGAATTTTTTTCCTGTTATGCAGATATATGCTATAAACAAATTTTACGAAACTAGACCCCTAATGGGAGTTTCAAGAGCATTATAAGCAAAATAAATCGGTTTTGAACTGTTGCACCGACAGACTTGAAATTTTCCAAATTTATTTTATTGACTATAGATTATCTAAACGGATATATTGCTAAAATTGACCCAGAGGACGGAGTGTGGTGGGTTACGGGGCCTTTATACATTATAAGAAAGTATCTTTTTTTTTAAATATTTGATCAACAGATTTTTAAATTTGGTTATCATACTTCATTCTTGCGTACAGTGCCCCTAAGAATGGGTTTTGCTAAAGTTGACTCTCAGGGTAAATTGAGAGTAGGGACTTAAAATTTTGCAAGACTTTCGCGTTTTTGTGCTATTAGATTTATTAATTTCTAACTGAAAAAAAAACATGTTTATTCTGTTGAGTAGAGATCATGTAAGAATTAGTTTTGCGAAAATCGACTCCCAAGAATTTTGAAGGAATGTTAGAGATAAAAGAAAATCCCTTTTTTTTAAAAAACAGTTTTACACTATTTAAATTTGGCAAGTTTGTTTCCTTTGTTGAGTAGATATTCACTTTTAACAAATTAGACTCTCGAGAGGATATTCTGGGGCGTTATAGTAAAACCTTTTCTGCTTTTGAGCTATTAGATCGACGACATTTTGCAAGCAAGTTTGTTTTGCTCTGTAGAGATTCGAAAAAATGGCGTTTGAGCAAATTGACTATGACGGTATGAGCTACAAAGTTTTTAATGATAAATGATATTCTGTTTTAGAGTTATTTACGCTCATTCATTTTTAAATCTTTTGGAAAGGGCTATACCTTTTTTAAAATACAATCGAAAGCTTTTTTTCTAGGTCTACGACATCAATGATCTACAACAAATGTACACTGGTGTTCAAAAGTTAAGCATAAATCGTAAAATGCGAAAAACATGGAATAAATATCCGTAAAATTATTCCAAATTTCTTGCGGATATTAATTGGATGAAGAAGAAACATTGGGTTTATGCAAAACCTTTCAGTCGACTACGTCCTGCTCGAAACACCGGCACATGTCGGAACGCGGAGAAACCGATTAACGCAGCATAGGCAGTTCAGACCAGTTTCGTGCAACTGCTGTGCGAAGGAACGTTGTTAACCATCAAACAAGGTAAATGATGGCACAAAAAAGCCAATTGGAGATAATTACGAAAGGAAGAATCGTTGGAATGCTGGAATCCTCACGATCACAAACCGAATTCTCGAATTCTGAATGTGGACCAGTCTGGGATCTCAAGACTGTGGCAGAGGTTTCAGAGAACGAGAGATGTTACCCGACAACCAGTATCAGGTCAACCAAGAATTACAACCCCTCGCCAAGACCGATATCTGGTAATAAGTGCGCAACGTCAGAGGGACAGTACTGCCAGAGCACTAGGTTCGGCGCTCACAGTCGCCACAGGAATACGAATTTCGAGACAAACTGTTTACAGGAGACTCAATCATGCTGGCCTGTATGCCAGAAGACCAGCAGTTTGCATTCTCCTCACGTCTGCGCATAAACGCGCTCGTTTGAACTGGAGTTTGAAACATCAACATTGGAGTGTGGGAGAGATGGGCCAATGTGATGTTCAGTGGCGATTCCCAGTTTAGTCTGAGTAGTGATTCTCGACGGGTAACGATATGGAGAGAACGTGGAACAGGTTTTGAACCAAGAAACATAACGGAAAGACATCATTTCCCATCAAGGGGAGTAATGGTATGGGCAGGCATCATGATGGACGGCCGCACAGACCTCCATTTCTTTGACAAGGGGTCTGTGACTGCTCAAAGATACGAAGACGAAGTTCTTGAGCCTTATGTTCGCTTGTTTCGAGGTGCTGTCGGTCCTGATTTCATATTCATGGATGATAATGCGCCATATCACTGAGCGGTGATGATTGATGACTTCCTTGAAACGGAAAACATCCAGCGCATGTCGTGGCCTGGAAACTCCCCTGATTTAAATCCTATCGAGCATGTATGGGATATGCTCGGGAGACAAATTGCATCCCTTTCGCACTCACCAAGCTCCATTACAGAACTGAAGAGAACTCTCCTAGAAGCTTGGAACCGTTTGAGCCCCCAACTCATTAATCATCACATAGCAAGTATGATAAATCGCTGTGCAGCGTGCCTGGCTGTCCGAGGTGACCACACGCCTTATTAA
Source organism: Trichonephila clavata (assembly GCA_019973975.1). Classification (NCBI taxonomy): domain Eukaryota; kingdom Metazoa; phylum Arthropoda; class Arachnida; order Araneae; family Nephilidae; genus Trichonephila; species Trichonephila clavata. Next base: position 62,995 of record BMAO01024825.1, read on the forward strand.
ACTGCAGCATCAGTAATTTATTTAATGCTTTCTTTCATTTTTTTCTTTAAAGTGTGAATCCTTGTTATGCTCAGTTTTCTTTCAAACTGCTACTTTGGATAATAAAATTAATTATTATGATTCTTTTGATTTGCTTTCTTATTTTATAACCATTTTACACTCGCATATCACGTTTCCCACCATTCTGATTTACAGTTTCTTCTTTATTCATATAATTATCAGTTATGCTTAACTTTTGGACACCAGTGTAATAAACTTCCCAGAGAAGTGGTTGGGTAACAGCTAATAATGGTATATGTATCTTAATTAAGATTATTATTATTATAATATGTTATTTTTTTCGCAAAAAGTTTTCTAGCATTTGGATAAAATAATATAGAATGAAAATATGTTTTCTTTCTGACACATTCATCTAGCTATAGTAAATTTTAAACGATTTTTTTTTAATTATGAAATTAAATTAGGTTTACATTTTTTTTCAACAAAAATTCCATTGATATTCTTCACACTGAAGTAAAAAAAAAACTGTGCTCTCGTTGGAACAAAAACTATATTAAAAGTGAGAAATTTATTAATATATACTATTCAGTTCCATTCATATAGCTCCATTCACACACATAAGAAAATACATAAGTTACACTGGCACTTAACACATGAGTTACACATATTCTTCTGATTGAAGTAAAAAAAAAAAGAAAAAACTGTGCTCTAATTGGATAAAAACAAAAAAAAGTAAGAAAGCCAATATATATGCTATTAAATTTCCTTTCATCTAGCTGTACACACATAAGCTACACTGAAACTTAATAACACATTGGCACTTAAAACATAAGTCACGCATATTCTTCCCACTGAAGTAAAAAAAGAAAAAGAAATGTGCTCTCTTGTAGGGCAAAAACAAAAATAAAAATAGGAAATCTTTTAATACATACTATATATTCAATTTCCTTTCATCTAGCTATTTAATCAATTTTTAAATCATATATTGTTATAAGATGTTTTAAAAAAGTGTGAAGTATTTCCGTGGAAAAAAGAATTATGCTGATTTTTAACAAACTTATACAACGACTATAGAATTAGATATCCATTTTTCCCTCCCAAAACCCTAAGCAAATAATCAGAATATTCAAACAAGAGAAAACTATCTTCTGTTAATACACTGCAAGTATCAACCACAAAACAGTTCATCTTTTATCACCGCTAACTTTTCACATCGTTAGTGCCGTTATTAGATAATGATGAAATATTTTTCGAAGCAATCTGGGAAAAATACCGAAAATCAAAAACTATTTAGTATTAAAATATTGTATGCATGTCCATTTATCTGTTTCCTAATTATTCTAAAAAATACATTCTTTTTGGTGCAAGAATAACTCAAAGTATTTCCTGTTTTAAATTATGAAATGGTTCGGTAATTTTTAGAATTTACTCAGTATAATTACTATCTAATTATCTATTATTCTTTTGTATGAAATATTTCTTTTTATTTTAAATTTTTACATTAGTTTTCTTAATACTTTTCAATACTTAATTAATTATTAAATTTACATTTAAAAAGAGGAGCTTTTTTCTCAATATGCTAATCAACTAATATTACCTTAAAGATGAAAGAAGTAGAAACTTTACTTAAGAACTTGAATTACATTAAACAAGGTTTTATTTAAATGAAGTATATATGATAATGCTTGATAAATACATATGTTCGAAATTCAGACTTGAAAAGAAATGAAAGGACTTCCTTTTTTATTCTTGTCAGATAATTTAAAATGAATTCTTTATTTAAGTATTTGTAGGTAACGGTAGCATGAATAATCGTTTTACATAGGTAATTAACAAAATTCTGCTTATGTGTAATGAAAGTGAGAATTAATATTTTATATTTTCTATCAACTTTTTTTTGTATAAATATTATTCAATTGTATTTTAGTTATAAAAGTTGCCTTAAAATATTTAATATTACAAACGTATATATATCGAAATAAACAAGAAAACTTACTTAAAGTATTTGTAATGGTACATATATATTTAATGGCTGTAGAAAAAGAAAAATATTACATCAATCGCATCCAAATCCTTTTTTCTACTTATATTCGATTCTAATTAGTAATTCATATTATAAATACAAAGAAAGTATTTTTGGCAAACAATTTTGGCTATGGGCTAAAAAACACAATTTAGAATTCTTTATCCTTACATCCTCCACAGCTTTTCACCATAGCTGGTACTTCTGTTTTACTTGAAATGTATGTGAAAAGGTTTTTTTTATGAATTATTTCCTTAACTTTCCCTGACGTATATATTCGTCTTGAACAACCAGTGCATTAAGTTTCCTGGACGTATATATACGTCTTTCAGATATATTTTCTTTTCTTTATGTTGCTATCAGTAAAACTATTCAGACGACTTTGGAATGCAGTAGAATGACCTTGACAGTGTGTTTCTGTGGACTTACTAAATTTTTAGACACTCTTCTCCCCTCCCCACACATTCCACATATGCGCCCCTGTGTTAAAAAACGTTGCACTGGAGAGCGAATTGCGTAGCCTATAATTGGTAATTAAGGGTTAATTGCATGTTTTTTTTGTTTTTTTTAAAAGAAAAGTTATATCTAAATTGCTTAAAGTTTTCAAGGTATCAAACAGATATTTATTCACAGCCGTCAAAACACTTGTAGAATATTCTCACAGGAGTTCATTCTAGATTTAAAATCTTAATCAATATTGTGAAAATATTTTATCCGTAGTATCAAATGTGTTATTTTAATTTCTCCAAAGTTAAAACATATTGCTAAAAAATAGTACCCCTGTTTTTTGTTTTTTTACATGAAATACCATTTTTAGACAGCCTGGAAATATTTTAAGAATTTCCTCAAAGAGATAATAGTTGCTTGCAAACACATGCACAAAAATCTATAACAATAAAAATATAACAACGTGAATAATTAATTATCTTAACCAGATGTTTACGAAGCTTGGAGAAAAAAAAGTAAAATAAAGTTCCTACACCCGTATTTTTTTAACCTTCAGCTGACTCTAAAATACACTGTTAGGCCTTTCAACGGAAGTGAAGAGTAACGGAAGAGACAAGTGCTGCTGATACAGCCATTTTATGTCATTAATATTAATGATGATGATGCGGAGGAAAAAATAAATTTAATACCGAGCACTTTTTCTGGTTTTCTTTACCCCATCGCTATCGTCTTAAGTCCATTTAATGTAGTTCTGATGTGATTTACTCTTCGAAAAGTGATAATTATATAGATTTCTCTGCTTGTACACTTTTTCTCAAGAGATAATGTCAAACATTATACGGAGTAAATTATTCTTTATAATATGTGCATTTTGCTTTTCTGCGTGGGAAGCGATATCGGAACTTAATTATTTTATGGCAAATATTGAGTTACTAGGATATTAAAACAAAGGGCAATAAGATTAAGTATACACTAAGCTAATTTGAAAATCTTATTATTTTGAAAGTAAGACTGAAGTTGATCTTTATTTTATAACAGTTAATTGGTAAATGAAATGGTTATGATGTTTGAGGTTTATGAAAATAAGAGCTATGTTAAATACATTTTTTTTTTTAAAAAAAGAACTGTTTTCAATGAATTTATTTTTAATGCTCACTATCGCCCTATATAAAATAAAATTATATTGATTATAAAATGTTCTTGAATTAATGATTTCTTCTAAATTATATTAAAATAAATGCATTTTTCTATGCCTTGAAATAACATTCCTCCAAGATAATCAAAAAATATCTCAAGTTCCATAAAATTTTATCGACATTTTTTTTTAAAAAAAAATTTAATGCATTATTAATGATAATGCAATAATATAGGATATATGGATATAAGTTTGATTTTTAAATTAATTCAAAATATTTTCTTAGCCGAAGGTAGAGAATTTAAAGGGTTATCTTGAACATTTCCTTTAACGAACCTTTTGGTTTACTTTATGATATTTTCTGATATAATTTACCTGTGAAGGAACTTTGATGTTTTTATATAAGCTTTATTGTATAAATTAAAATGAAGGGAAAGGTAGTTAAGATGATCTAAATTTAATATTAAAACATAATATTAAAAGTATATGAAAAAGTTTGATTAGCTTTACAAAGATTACTTACTTACTCAGCTGACTTCAAACTATTTTTTAAACACATTCAAGTCAACCTGAGGGATAACTTCAGTTAAGACCTGAGAAAATTAATGTTATAATAATATCAGTTTTTGACAGAATTCAATTTGGGAAATAGTTTTAGGGCTCTAATTTAAAGATATGTTGCTATTATGTATGTGTTTTTTACACAATGTGATGAATTTTCAATATATTAACTAGATTCGATGCATTGCAGAATTCCAGGATGTGTAGCCATGATACATGACCCTGTCGTAATTGAGACGGCTTTTCCTTATGCCATTAAAGATATATCATTTGATAGATATGATGCTCATAAAATAAATATGTTGAAGCTCGTCAACCTGATATTAACAATTAAATAGATATGTGCCATCTTCTTACCTGATTGTGGTTAAAAAATTAAGAGTTATATTAGCAAAAACTGTAGTGTTTTGATTTTAAATACAACATATTAATATAGAACAGTTCTTTATAAACTTTCAATATTTGCGATCCAATTTTCAATCATAATTTTCATCGCACCCCTTCATACAACAACAATGTATTGAATTTAATTACGCACTTTGTCGCTAAAGCTACAATACGACTTAAATTATAAATTAAGTACACTCAAGTGTCACTGAATTAGGGATACCTTCTTAAACGAGTTGGGCCTCCTCTGTCCTTTATAAGGGCTGCCACACAACGAGACATAGATTCAACAAGTTTCTGGAAAAGTTTCACTGGAATGACTTGCCAAACTTTGGCTAGAGTAGACCAGAATTCAATACGGTTCATTGGTGATGTATGATGACCCTTCACGCCTTGTTCCAAAACATCCCAAAGATTCTCAATACGATTTATGTCAGGCCAATTTATGGCAGAAAAATCAGAGAAATACTCACCCAACCAGCCAGTAGCCAACCGGACTTGTGAGAAATACAGTTGTCTTCCTGGAGAACGCCATTACCGTGCAGATAACAGAACATCATAAACGGAGGTAGGTAATCACCCACTCTGCTTACCGAATTGCATTGAGGGAGGTTGGTACACGCAACAAAGATCCAAAACAGTGCCACGAAAAAACACCCCAGACCATGATTGGGTCATCATGCTCGTGTACAGTTCCAACCTGGCAAGCAGAAAGCATGGCTTCATGAGCCTGGTGCCATATTCTCAGCGTTCCGTCGGCATTAATTATTCGGAATCGAGACTCATTACTCCATGCTACTCATTCCAGTCTTCTACACTCCAGTCACTGTGATCTTTTAACCAGGAAGACGTGCAGCCCGATGGCGAGCATTGAACAATGATAATCTTATAGGTCGATAGATCCCGAAACCCATGAGGTGAAGCGAGTGTTTCACAATCCGTTTATTGACCGCATGACTGGTACAATCATTCACCTGGGATGTAACTTGAGCTAATGCTTGGCTTGGCTGGCTTCATAAAATACGTCTAAGCTGTCTCTCACAATGCACTGTCAAGGCTAATTGTCCTTTGCAGTTTGCCCGATTGCTAGTTTTTTGTCCATCGCCATGTATTCTTGGTATTTTCTTGACACTTTCGACCTTGAATATCCTAGCTGTCTGACGATTTCAGAAATTGAATGGACCATGCGTCACGCACCTACGAATTGTCCCCGATTGAAGGCGTATAAATCAGGCAGTTTGCCCATACTGGCAATTCCAACAACTAATTCAGAACAACCACAGTACACTCTATATATGCAATTACAACAGCATCCTCACTTGCGCATAATTGAGGCGCAGCGCTGCACAATTTGCACATAGCCTTTGCTTTCCCTAACTCAGTGGACTTCTGTGTAAATTAAATATACAACACCCTGATAAGTATTAAATTTAAATTTTATTTTATGCCTTTGGGGTTACTGGTAGTTATTAAACGTGTTCTTAGAATTGTTAAATTAATTATCTAATACATTGTGCAGTACTGATACGTACAAATGTATTATATCAGTGCAACTGCCTATTTTCTTTTTTATAGCGCCAGAATATATCTTGCTTAGCTTCCTTTCAATAAATTAGTAATTTTTTTTAATAATCTTTTGTTATCCCATTTTCGACATGCTTGTGTCCCACATGTAGGCTTATCACGCTCCCTAGGGTAGCGCCTCACAGTTTGAGGAATTCTGATATAATCAATCATTTAGATACATTGAATCATAAGAAACCACGTGATTTATCAAGACTTTTTGAAACTCCGAGCTCTTATATAAAAGTATGAACTAATTGTGACAGTTTTAGTTGAAAGTATACATGTATAACATATCAAAAACTCGTACAAATGGTAACCCGGAGACCCCCCATAGCCCTTGATTTTTTTGATTGATTATAATTCTATGTATATAGTACATGAAATTTAATTATGTATTTGTTATGAATAATTAATTTTGCTAATTAATGCTAATTATTTATTTAATAAATAACTTTTTACTGTTTTTTTGTTCTCGAAAATTGACGAAGGGGAAAGGATATTTAGGGTGGCGCATTATACGAAAATGGTAAACTTTTGATCCTGAACCCCCCTTCCCCCCTTCCCTTGAAAAATCCCTTTGTGCGCCAATGGTGCAGTCTGGCAACATCTAGCATATAATTCGAGTTCCTCAGATAAATTTCCGGGAATAACATTTGACGATTAAAATTACTTGGCTTAAATCTAATTTAGGCCGAGTCGAGAATAAGACGATACCCTGGGCTTGGTCCTACCTAGCTCATGCTTTAAAATATGTTCCTAAGAAGACTATATTAAATTCTTCGCTAAAGAATACTCATATGACAAATTTAAAAAGTTGAAAAATGAGAATGAAATCTTTATAGTTTTATAAAATTATCCATTTTAAAACTCAGTAGCATGTTTTAATAGTTATCTTTAGATTAAGCGATTCCTTTCTTGAATGGCCATTTCATCCCATGACGAAAAGTAGTCTCTTAATATATATTTTACTGTTCCTTTTCTTTGCTCTATTCACTCTAGTTTCTTCTACAGACATCATTGAGAGGGCTAAAAAGTTTCCAGATGGAAAGGAAGTATCGTGACTCGGATAATTGCTTCTTTTGTGTACTCATACTTTTATGTCTTCATTAAAAGAACTAGTAATTGAGAGTGAAAGAGAAAGATCTCGGTAAAAAGAAATTGGATTAAACTGATAAGGTCTCCAAGTCCAATTAAGGATATAAAAGAAGGTTTTCATATTTAAATAAACTTATAGATTACGATTATTAAAAATAGGTATTTGCGTATGATACCGTCAACCTAATCCACCAAATTAAATGAAATTGTCAATTAAAAAATTGTCACCGTATACTAGGGTTGGTAAACAAGTGGTACGAGTGTCATTAATGGCACGTGACACAATATTTTGGGCAGGCAAAGATCAAAAGGGTTCACATTTAATTTCAAAACAACAAAGTTCACTATGGAGTATTACGAACAAACGCGAGTGATCAGTCGCGGGGTGGAAGGGGAGCACACTCGTTTGGTATTTTTTTCCTTAGTTTTACATCGTGGACTAAATTGCTTATGATGCAAAATTTGTGTTCGCATAGCATTGAAATTTCGGTGACACAACTTTATTTTAAAATTTATTTGAGTTATTTAGCATTATCAGTTCAGAAAAAGAACAAATACGGACTCATAAAAAGTGAAACAGAGAATTTCAACTTTGGTGAATCTAGAAATATGGCATCATTAGTAAAGGCAACAAAGCGGTGTGCGTTTTATGATATGGAACAGTGGTACGTATATCCATCGTCCGTAAAACGACATTTTGAAACAAATCACAAATCCTCTTGTCAAAAAAGTTAATCACAGCAAAAAATAATTAATTACTTAGAAACCTTTGTCAGATGATTCTAATTAAACACGCATTCTACTAAAAGTAACATCATACAATCCTAAAATAAGGTATTTGTCATCCAATCTGCAACAACAGAAGTCACACTAATTTCTGTTACTTTAATTTGAATTACACGTGTAACAAAAGCATGTGCAACTATACAGTGTAAAAGGTATTTTTTCGAAGAAAATAAAGATTTTTGAGTTGCTAGTAATTAGTTTTATTATGTTCCCAATAATATCACGTCAAAATATTTGACGGCACGTCTGTACCTCACTAAATACTTTTTTTTAGAAAAAACGGCACCTTGATCCATAAAGGTTCGTCACCCTGCCATACGTCGTTGTTATTGTCAATATGTTTGAAAATGTACTGTAATGGTTTCCACTATTGGCTGTATATCGTTGGATCTGGTGACATCTTTTGATAACCCAATTGCTCATAAAATGGTAATAAAATTGTAAGTTTAAGAACAGTTCTCTGAATGTAACAAATTTCGCAAAATAATGATTATAAAATCTAAATGGTTTCTAGCATAAATTGAAATAAATGCCTTTCACATCAGTAATAAAAATTTATTATCTCGACAGTTGTGAATACCCAGAATGAAGGAAATAATTAATTCGTAGAGTTTTACTCTCATAAAATTTACAGATTAATTAAAAAGTTCTATTTTCGAAATACTTGAGAAAATATTTCTTCTTAAATGGGAAAACAGTAAAATATTAAACATTAAACAATTCGTAAGGCACAAAATAAAATCTTAAATTCTAACCATGTAAGTTAATTTCCATTAGCAGATTGCATTAGTATTCTTATCGCTTTATGAATGCATGTACCGACTAAGTGCATTAAAATTCTTCACGCTTTGTTGTATTCAAATTATTTTCTAAAACATTTTAATGTCTAAAGCCATTTAAAATATTAAGACTAATTCTACTGTGAAAATAATTTACTTTCCAATATTTAAATACATTTTTTGAATTTAATTCGCTACGCATACACTGAAAAATGTGTTCATTTATTACACCAAAATAAATAATTTACACACTGTATATAGCTGAACAGTTTATTTCTTCCCAAACATTAATTATTGTTTATGTATTTTTTGTAAAAGTATTTTTATGCTAATTATTCCAGAAAAGTTTAAAAATCTGACAAAACAAGTGGAAGATAACATGTAAACTATTCAAAACACCGAAATGTGTAATTAGGTTTAAAAATAATTTCTGATAGTAAAACATCTGTTTCTCATTTTAAATTAATGCTCCAGTATGTCATATTTACCTTGTTGTTTGAATAACAAAAGAGAGAACATTTTAATTATTCATTAGCGATCGTTCATAAATAATTGTGTTACTGAGACTAATAAATTATTAACTACGAATACTGAATCTACATAATAAATAGCATTTGGTGCAATATTGTTAAGTTTAGATGTATTCATGTATCTAAAATGTGAGCTTTTCTCTGCGATTAACATAACATGATTTAAACAAAGCGTTAAGATAATGGGTTTCATCTAAGACCAAATATTGTCTGAACGACTTAATTAGTGCTGCCTAATTACCAACCCTGATAAATACAACATAACGCTTTTATTGTTCGGCGACTAAAGTAGTTACATTTAGCTCTCTCCTTTGGTCCGTATCCTTTAAAATTCAATGTGTCTTGGCTCTACAGTGCACCAGATATCTAATTTATTTTCGAAGCCAAGTGGATTTCCATCCATTGGGAATTTAGTCTCGTATACGAAGTGAGGCAGTTCCTCAACTGTTGAAGGAAAATGCTTAGGGTTCATTATGGAAATTTATTTGTCAGTAAATTTCCTATCACAAGTAGATATTCTGTGAGGAAATAGAAATATTCCAAAAGATTTTGAGTAAATGATAGCTTTAGGAGATTATGTTAGCCTGTTTAGGAAAAAGGTTATTTTAAATGATGGTGAAAAAAAATGTTTTTTTTTTAAAAGAGAATCATTAAAATGACTGTAAAAGATAAAATCAACAAAAAATATTTATTTTTCTCTTTCGTTTTTTTTTTTATTTTTGGTTCGATTGAGAACATAAATCAAATAAATTTATCTCTTTAAATTAGTTTGAAAAAAATAAATTGCAAGAAATTTTCCAAGAAAAAATCCAAATGTTATGTTTTATATTTTGATTAGAATCAACTTAAAATTTAAATTACTTTGCTAATACAAACACAACAATGTTATATTTTTTCAATAACCTGCCTCTTCATAAAACAAATATTTCAAATAATTTCAGGTCCTTTTTCTCACAAAAACCTGCTTGCAATACCTTAGGACAAATTTTATAACGAAAAACAAGCAGAAGTGTCAGGTTTTTTTTCCATATTTTAGCAGATTATTTTAAAAAAATTCACAAAACTTTTGCTTAGAAAAAACAACAACATGGATGTTTAATTTTAGTTTAAAGAACTTAAAACCAAAAATGTTTTGAAGTTTCAGTTATTACTATAATGATTTTTACAGTTTCATAGTATAAAAATATTCAAAGATATAAACAAAACAAATTTAATTTGTGTTTCATATATAAACACATAGCATTAAAATGCATACTATTGTGAGATGATTAAGAATATCAAATTAATTATTAAATGTTCTGCTCTAGATTTAAGTTTAGTAGCAGAGTTTTTAATTATATAAACTAGCCTGTATTATGAAGTATATTTTAAATCGAATTATTTAATTACCAAATTAAACTTTAAATAATGCTTGTGTTCTTTGTTCTATAGTTATATGTAAAATAATTAATTAGCTTTTTTGTAGTATTTCATTAACACACACATGTGCAGGCAAGTGAACACACACGCAAATATTTGTATATTACATTCATAGTTTTTGGTTACGGTTTGTGGAAATTTTCTTAATCCTAATTTGTGTTTTAGAGACAATTCATTTTCACTACTGACATTAGTGTTATCTTCATCTTTGATAACTGTACCGAATTCTTCTGAATGTGGATACTAGGTTTGTGGGGAAAAAATTTTAAGAAAATTTACTTAACTTAATCAAATTTGAATTGGTTAGTCTCTTTTCTTTATTTTTCATTTTCATTTTTAAAATCATTATAACTATGTAAATACCGTAAGGCATTTTCAATTTCGATATGCTTTTCTTTTGTGTGATTTTTCAGTATAACATGTTATTCTTCAGATAGTGATGCGTCCTGTTTTTCAGTGACTGCAACATGAAATTTATTGTTGCATTGGTTGTTAATAAATTAGAACCTCTCCTTCATAAAACCTCTGCATAAAAACAAAAACGTATTCTATTTTGCTTTGTTGGTGATGTTTTAGCATGTAGTGGAGACAAATTTAAAAAATTTCTTTTAAATACCGAAAAAAAGGCATTTAAACTTGTGAATTCCTGTATTATCAAATTGTACAAATGACTCAAATACCGGTATTTGGTATCCCAGTATACCGGAATTGCAATCCCTAATTCAAATGCTTCATAGAACGTGGCTAAAAATCTAGTCTGGTCTCGTATAGATATCCAATTGGATAGATGTTGTATTGAAGCACGGCTGTCAGTCGGAACCCAAACGTCTTGAAACTGAACCTCGGTTTCTCATGCGAATTGGAAACCCCTTCTGATAACAATAAGGTCCGATTTAAACACTGGACAAAAAATTGGATTTTTAATCATAATGTCCATGATTCCGGTAGGAGTAAGAACTCGATGTTTTGCGAGAAACTAATGGTGCACACAGTAAAACATTGCTTAAACTTTCAATAATTTTCATCGCCCCGCCCCATCATACTATAACCTGTGACTTTAAAACTACAATACAACTTTAACCTCTTATGTGTCACGGGTCTATATATATAAACGTCTCGCTCAGCCAAAACGTTAAATCCCCGGACCTATATATACGTATTTTCGAAGAGAAGTACTATGTTTTATGAGCATGGCTCTCCATAAAATGATTCCGAAGTGTTTTGGATGAAATAAATGATTTATCGGTATTCTCAAGGATTTACTTATTTCAGAGAATTTGCTTATTTATTCCTTTCTCCCCCCCCCCAATACATCTTATACGCACGCCTACGCGGAAAACGGTTGCACCGCGGAGCGAATTGCGTAATATTTAATCAACAGTTAAGGGATTCATTATAAATAGTGCAAAGTATTACGAAAGTGTAGATTTTGTATATAATTTTATATAAGACAAGAGCGCATGAAGTCACTGGTAATCATGAAACTTTTTCTTATTAAGTTATTTATCAAATACATTGTGCCCTAATCATACATTTATAAGTATAATTATATCAGTGTAAATATGTGTATTTTATTTTTTTATTAGTTGAGAATGTTTTTGTTTGTTTACTTTTAGTAAATTTATAATTTTTTTAAATAATCTTTTGATTTCGACTTTTCAATATGCTCGCCCCCCTCTCGTACAGTTATCTCCCCTTAGTAGAGCGAGTTCAACAGTTTGAGAAACGCTGCATTAAAATCATGCGAAAAAGCTTTTTTAAAAATCTTACTTTGATATCTTTTTTATGGAACAAAACACACTCTCAAGTAAATATCTATTATTTTTTCTGTTATTAATATTTGAAAATATAGTAATACTTTTCGGAAGCCCAGTATATTAAGCAAAACCACAAGTTTTCGACATACACAAGCACATAAAGCATATTCTTCTAAAAGTAATAAACTAGCATCTAAAAATCAGTTATTAAATCTTCGGAAAACTAAAACACTTTTTTTAGCGGTGAGTAAGCACCTTTAGGAATTACTGTATTAGTTTCATTCACTTTTTCAGATTAAATTATGTTAAAGGGCTTTGCACCTTAATGAAAAATATGCGTCAACTAGAAAAGATTTAAGTCAGATAAGTCTTTCTTTTGACACCTAATTACAGAAGTCGAAGTAATTTATAAACAGTTTTACTCAAAAAGGTTCTTTTTTTATTAAATTTATGTTTAATATTTTGAAATTCTGACAGGTTTTGGTATTTCTTTTAGGGATAATACATGACAGATAGTTAAGTTTTCGTGTATTTTATTTTTTTATTCCTTGTCAGTATAACAGATTGAGAATTGAAAAACAGCCAATTAAAAATGATATCCTTTATATTCTAATCCGATTTCTAACTAAAAAGGATTAGCTTTAGAGAGAAAGAGAAAAATAAGCCCTTAGGATGAATTATTGAATATTTTCTCTTCTATTCTTATACTTATGGTGTATTTATTGTGGTGAAGACGATATGAAAGGGTTTAATAACTATTCTTCTTTTAAATGAATAATACTTACATGACAGTTAAATGGAAATAACTATTTTTTGATATATTATACAAAAGGAAATCAAAAATATGAATTTTAAAGTAATAACTACTTTAAAAACATCTACATAGAAGATTGTAATGTATTACAAGTGTTTAAATATTTTTAATAGATGCAAGTTTAGAGCCACTCATTATAAGTGAATATGACTATCTGATAATAATAAAAAGTTATTTAAAAAACAAATGTTTTACGCAGCAAATTATTTCCCTAAAGGTCTTTCTTAAGGTAATTTACTACAAAAATGAATTAGGATTTAACAACAAATAAATAAAAAAATTAAATGCCTAAGAAGAAAGGTGATTGGTATCATATATATAAGCCGATACCAACTTCCGAGCTAAAGTGATCATGTATGGTTCAGTGGTATGGTACGTGCTTAGTAAATCAAAAGTAATGGGTTCTGTCCTCCAGATAAGAGCTCCACTTCATTGGTGACCCTGAATAAATTCAGAAAAAAGCAACCTTTTGATCTGTCGTGGTGCCATATACCCGCAAAAAGAGCAACAACAAAAAAACTAGTCAGACTCATTTGACGCAACAAAGCCGTCAGACTCACTTGATGCAACTCTTCTAATTCATGGCAACAACTGCTCACGCAACACGATCGCTACAACAACTATGTCATTCGTTCACCTATCCAGCGACTCACTGGTAGGGGAGTGTGTAGCGGTGTCACCTATATAAGCCAATAACAACATCCGGACTAAAGTGATCATTTTGGTCCAGTTGTATGTTACGTTCTTTCGGAACCAAAGGTACTGGGTTCTGTCCGCCGGATGCGTGCTACTTCTAAGGTAGTCCAATAAAATAAAAGGAAGGAGAACATGAATGTGGGTTTCAGAAAGGTAGATCTACAACTGATCAATTACACAACATCAGATATATACTTAAAAAAGACAAAAGGAGAAAGGGCAGCTGTACATAACAACTGTTCATCTATTTTAAAACAGCATTGGTAGAGAGAAGCTGTTCGAAGCACAGTTGAAAATACCATAGAAATTAGTTAACCTGATAAAGATGGCCCTTAATAAAGTTTAATAGTTTTAACCTTTAATAGTTTTGTTTTAACAATGAGTGCTAGGTGAGTGAGTGAGGGAGGGAGGGGATATTAACGTCGCACTATTCAACTATTCGATGACTCTTGGCGACGGGCCTCATAATTTTGAACCATGGTCAATTAACGACATTGAGTGCTGGACAATGAGAATACTGGATGAAGAAAACATATTGAGATTAGAATTAAAAATATTGAGAAACATTTATGACTCATTAAAATAAAATGGGATCTAGAAAACTTTTCATACTTTTGAATTACAAAGAGTGTACAGATAGAGAGAGAACCAAACTCAATAAACTAATTAAAGCTTCCAAACTTAGATGGCTTAGTTATATATTCAGGTGTGATTACAACAACCCAATTGAGCAATTAACCTTTTTGAAACAAGCAGGAAAGAGAAGAAGATGACACCCTTTACAAGATAGCTAGACAATACGGAAAGATGCTTGATAAAAATAAGGTAAAAGCAGATAAAAAATAAATGCAATAAACAGATCAAGATGGTTTAAACTTATTGAGACAGCTTTGACCATAAATCTGTAGAAGTGCTTATGAAAAAGAAAGGTATATATGGCAAAAAAGTTGAATCTCTTTTTTGCTTAACGCAATGAATTAAAGTCACTTACTACATAAATAACAATATGCGTACGTAGTAAATGCTTTGAAGCATTTAAGTAAAAAGATAATTAATTATTACTTGTATTCACATGCTATTTAAATGATTGTCACATGAAAGCCATGTAGCAGTTTGAAAGCAAATTATCACACCGTTTGGTGCAACCTTAAAAATGGATAGCTGCATCTTTCCTGAGGACCTCGCCGCCTCTACCATATTATTACGTGTAAAAATATTGAAACACGCTTTTATTTAATGGGCAAAATTCTGTATTATTTTGAAAAAATCAAGATTTTAATATATGTGCTTATGAGTAGAAACCCTTGAACTTATATACATGTGAGTAATCATAGGTATATATTAAATAGGTATCAAAAGCTGTAACTTATTATATATTTCATATGAGCCATATGTATAGAAGAAATAATCTGGCCACACAGATGCAAAAACATGTCATTTTTTAAATACTTCTATTTAAGGACACCTTTATCCAGTAGATTGTCATTTCATCGTACAAATATCAAATGGTCATAAATTTCCTTATGCTTTATTTGGGGAATCTTGTAGCAATATCCAAATAGTTGCCCTAAGACATATTGGGGTGTAAAATGTAACACCCAATTCTTTAAATTAAGACAATATTTCTGAATTGCTTTTTATTATGCATTTAACTACATTGTAAATAAATTTCAGATTTCGTAGTGCAACTGCTAATACAATATAAAATACTATTTACTTGATATTAACATAAAATACATTCCAATTTTTAAAGCTCAATAAACTTTCGGAAAACTACTTTCTCTCCTGTATGCAATTAAATATAGTATATTTTTTGAAAAATATCCGTTTATAATTCTAAAAGATTGTAAAAAAATCAAATTGGAGCTTTCCATTGGACTTATCTGTATAAGAAAAAATATATATCTTGTTCAAATTTTCAATCGTTAATAAAATACTTTCTATTTAACCATTCAAGTTTAAATGCATGTTTTAACTAATATTGGATGGCACTTGATGTTTTTTAAAACAGTTTTTTCAAATATTAGTTTTATAGTTATACTTTATTAATGAATAAATAGTAACAAACAAAAATAATAGCCCAACACCATATCTAAAAAGAAAAATTGTTTGTTGTGTACCTGTAGCGCAATGAATAGCACGCTGGACTTCTAACTCATAAGTCATGGCTTTTAATACTACTTGGGATGACCTAAATTCTTAAAATGTGATTTATGAATGAATAAATAGTAACAAAAACAAAAGTAGTAGTCCAAAACCATTATATAGATTAGAAAATCACTTTATATTTTGCCACTTAATATTGTGATTCCTTCATATGTATATACATATTTATATTAATTGTAATTATTTAATGAATAAATAACTAAAGTAAAATTTTCCTTTGTTCTCCTTAGTAGAAATTGTCTTAAAATGTATTTTGTATTAGTTGTTCATTTTAATTTATTTAAAAAGAGTGCAGTAAAAAGACCAGGTACATAAAAATAAAAATTAAAGCAAAAAGAATCAAATAGGTTTACCAAATACACTTGAAGAAATACATAAACAATGAAAAATTCACAACTTAAGGGGGAAATAAACACTAAAAACATGAACACCAAGAAAACGTTGAGAATAAAACATGTATACCAGCAAAGTTAATGTTGTAAGCATGTACTAGAGCACCTAAAGGTGTGGGAGAATTGGAAGGATGACTAGCCATACTTCAAAAACAATCCAATTGATTCATAATATTAACCATAACTCAGATTCAGTCGATCAGGGATAAGAGATACACCCAATTTATAAATCTTAAGACAATTAACGAGGTACGTAAGCTATGAGAGTACTGAAGGTTTAATACAATAACTTCAAGTATCCGACTACTTGCTACAACTTTTTTAAAAAAAAATAGAGATATGGGGATTACTTTGTGGTTTTTAGATTGTTTTAGTACATTTTAAGAAAAGTTGCTAACATTAAGAAGAGAAAAAAATTATTATTATTAAAATGGCAAAAAAATGGTAAAAATTTACAAAAAATAACACAAACGGGGCTCATTCTATACCAAACGTTTATAAACAATTTTTCAATTATCTGATTTGTTGCTATTTTATTCAGTTTTAAAATGAGCTTCAGAATAAGAAATATTTTAATTTTTACAAAAACTAGAACACTTTATCTTAGTTAGTATACGAAATTGCTTAAAAAAACAGTGACTATATCCAAATATGTGACAGTAAATTTTGTAACAAAGCAGTGATTGATAAATCAAAAATTTAAAACACTTCTAATATTAAAAGGAACATACACAAAAAAATTCAGTTCATTATTTTAAAAACTTTTTGAGCAATCATTGTTCCCCTTTCAGCATTTTCAAAAAAACACATTTGGATCAATACGCGTTTTAAAGTATGACATCTTGCTTAAAGTAATGCCATCTGCTTTTACTCAAACACTTGCAGATTTTGTTCTAGTGAACGAAAAACAATAAACTTGGCATTTTTTTAAAGATAATAAGGTACCTATAAATAAATCATAAAAATGTTGTCATTTGAAAATTACAATTTTAGGGCCAAATTTCTTCTATGCCTTTGAGACTAAGCCATCAATATGTTATGTAAAATTAGGTTTGATGTTAAATAAGACGCCTAGATCGGTAACAAAGTTTGAACGAGAAAATGGTAAATTATTGAAAATTGGTCAAGGCAGTATGCGTTAATGTGCTACAGTATGCTGTGTTACTTTACCTTTTCTCCATTAATCTTATCTCAAGACACTTTTTTTACTACTTCATTCATCACATGCAATATAACTTGAAAATTAATTAACAAAATGCCAACAACTACAGCATTTTCTTGTTTGCCGTTAAACAAAAATAAAAAAAGCAGGGCTTCGTTATTTCTAGAAGGAATTTGTTATAAAACGATGGTTAAAGTATCCAATCCTGTGTGTTTGCTAAGCTGTCTTGCATTTTATGTGTATTTACGCCTACTATACCTCAAGTTAAAAAAAGACATCATGCACACATTCCTTTCAAGCTATCCCATTTCCTGCCATCTCCATAAATATGCAAGCTGGGATATTACTAAGAGGTTCTACCCCACCATCGTTACGGTGGCAAACAGTAAACTCTGGGAAAAGAAGCACTATCTCAAATATTGACTGCATCTACGACTCAACACCCTTAAGAAAGAACCTGCGGCCATTGGAAGGCATCGTCTTTTCAAGGATAGAACCACTTTCTAGCCAAAACGATATTGCAATTCTCTCTCTTTTACTTTTTCACTTTTTTCCCTTCTTTATTTATTCTTCTTATTCTCTTCCTCCTTTCAGCAGGGAATGTTCTTCTTGACGGAAATATGCAGTATGAATGGATCGAGAATTATGGGCGGGTTGAGGCTTTCTTTTTGATAGGTTTGCCAGGATGTTTATGTAAAGTGCCTCTCATTTTCTTCAGAGCGGCCCTTTTTTTTGAAAGGATGGATCAAATAATAATAGATACAGGTGATAAATCGTTTTGATATGAATAAATTTATGCGTTAGAGACTTCGTCTGGTAGGTGATGGTGTTGGGAAAAAATCGAAGTAACGCTGTTGGGAAACTAACTTTTGCAGTTAAACTAATGGTATGGACGAACTGGATGGTTTCCAAAATTGTTGGGTTTATCATACTTGCTCTATTTTGTATGGATTATTTTTGATATTATATTATTTATTGCCAAAAGTGTTGTCAGAGTCTAGTTATAATATGCGTGGAATTTTCAAATGTTGCACAAAATTTAAAATAAAATACTGTAATATGGTAAAAATGTTTTGCAAGTTCGATTAAGGAAACATTCAGTCGGAGAAGAAATACTGTTTTCCTAGGTGGGACGGATTCCTTGAAATAAATGATGATGCTGTATTTGTATCAGTGACAGTTATCGTACGCCTATATTTAACTTTAAAATATAGTGCAATGAAAGATAATGAATTTATCAATTACTATTAATAACCTGTATCTAAAGCATTGATCTTACAAACGAAGTTTTTAGTCCTCAGTATTTTATGATTCAACACTTACGTGCTTAAATTAAAGAAACATTTATTTCATTACATAAGAATAATGATCTAAGTTTTATTTCTACAGTTTTTAATTTTTGAGAAAATTTTTGACGTTCATCACATTTCAATAAACTACATAAATGTTTCGAACAGTGCAGTATCATTTGATTCTTTACTAATATGAGAGTCATTTAAGTTTTCAAAAATGCAAAAGATGAGATATGTAGTAAAATAGCTGCTCCAGTGACTGCAGTCAAAATGGAAAATTTATAAAAGAGGATAAAAAAATCAAAATAGATTTTACTGCAACTAATTTTGTACGATTAAAGTGTTGTAAATAAATGTGTGTGCTCAGTGTGTAAATTGTTCTCATGGATACAGAACTTTTAATGATAAGTTGTAAAACATTAAGTTAAATGAAAGATTTTATCTTAGTTCAATTAGCAAGTAAAAGTTAGGTATTATGTTTAGTAAACCTTTATTCTTTTTAAGGTATTCTTTTATAATATTTGTCCTCTAAATTTTCTTGTTATTTTTATTATTTATTTATCATCTGTACATATTGTGTTTAATAATGCATTTTCACGAATGAACTATTAAAGTAAACTTCTAATAAAAAGTAAAAATGAATTATTGTTTTAAATTCTTTATATATACCATTTCATATTTTTTCTTTTAAATCTCTTGAATGCCATATAGTTTCGATTCTTCAATATATAAATATCCAATATTAATGCAGCATTAAACTATATTAGAATGTATATTGATATTTACAGATTGAATTATTCATTAATGTAGAAGTGTTTACAGTTACGTGTTGCTTCAGAGTATGAGGCTAGAAATGCAATATACCAATAAATCAGTTTGTGTTGGTTGTTTTAATCTTACCTTACTCTTGACCCTTTCTCACAAAACATTCGAAATCAAAAGGATTCACAGTTTATAGAGATTGTAATTTATTCATCTCAAACAAATTTTTTATTCAAAACAAAATATAGTTAGGAATATAGCAAAATGTATGCCAGATATATAAAGGCTCTTTCATAGAATAAAAAGAAAAAAATAATCAATACTCATATCTTCTTTAATCAATGTTGTCGATGCTATTCCGCACTATAAAAAAGATTTATCCAAACAATAGAACTTCTATGTTTTGACTTGTTATGGAAATTCTCATTCAAACAAAGGGACTGTTTCCTTTCAGTTTCTTTTAGAATACTAATGTATGGAGAGAGTAAAACAATATATATGTATAATATATGTACAATACAATGACCTATAACCCACTTGCAAAACTAAACTGTAAGAAAAGGGATTCTTTGGCTTCTATCGCCTTGAATTATCGTCTATAAAAATGTGTAATTGGGATAAATACGTTAATCTGTTAATACTCATTTGCCATTTCGAATTAAGTTAAGAGATAAGCAAACTGGAAGATAAAAAGTGTTTTCTAAAAAAATATTCAAACATTTAGAAAGCTATATTCCCAAGTTATTGGAATCTCGTTAGGTCGAATTTAGTTTTTAAATATCTAATTATGATTTTGGAATTATCCATTTGGATTGTCAATTTTTGTACCTATTTTTATTTGACTGAATTTGAATAGGAAAAAATATGGAAGGAGGGAGTGCTGAAATAATTAGTTAATTATGGTTTATTATTCGGTAAGGCGATATTTGTTAATAGGTAAATTGCGATATTTGTTAATAGGTAAATTGCGATATTTGTTAAAGAGGCTTGGTAAACAGGGTAAGATTGTGCATATGTGCACGTTTTCTAGTATCAATAGGCGACAACACAATACTATGTGCATCAATATGCATATAACTACTTTCTATGCATCAATATGCATATAACGACTTTCTATGCATCAATATACATATAACTACTTTCTATGCATCAATATACATATAACTACTTTCTATGCATCAATATACATATAACTACTTTCTATGCATCAATATACATATAACTACTTTCTATGCATCAATATACATATAACTACTTTCTATGCATCAATATGCATATATTTTCTAATCAACTCTAGTATATACTCTTTTGCTTAAAATAACTGTATTTTCAATAACACTTCTTTACAACCTAATTTTTTTAAAAAAATTTCTTATACTTCATCTTTTACGAAAGTATTGTTTACCTGATGTTCATATTTGTGTTAACTTATATACGTACATTGTTTTAAATAACATGAGCTTCTTCAAGTAAGTAGTTATCATGTATGCGTTTCATACATTGTTTTTATATTTTATTTGAAATTTCTACACCTGTTATTTGTTGGGTAAATATCAATTCTATAACTCTTACGCGAATTTGAAATATATTTGGTTAATCAATTATATGGTAATAAAATATATTTAGACGATGTAGAACTCTAATAAACAGATGACATGTATAAGTAATTCACAATATCAGACTCAATGTTTTTCTGACGGATTCATAAATTCTCCGGAGTTTATCGGATTAAGTAAACATAACTTATAGTAATAATATTTTTCCGTGGTTAATACTTTGTGAAAACATCATAAAAGTTTATTTACTTGCGTCATATCAAAAACAATTAAAGTCAAGTATAACTTGATAGAGGCAACTGTTTGGCCTATTTAATGTACTTGACAGAATAAGATGAATGTACTAGCCCTTGAGGCATGATCCGCATTATTTTTTCTCTCTGTTATCTTCCTTATCATTTATATCTAAATCTCCCATTATACGCGTTATTTATTTACTTTCTAGAAGGGTTATATTTCTCTGTATATACATTTTGGACAAATCTTATCTCCACATATGATCGATTTCATATAAGTAGGATTTTTCATTGCCATTAAAGGGAACAATATATCTCTCCCTATATATATAAAATAATCATGATGCTGTAACGAATTTATTCATACATAAGGTAGAGTTAGTAAAAAAATGTCATAAAAAGTTTAATTTAAAATTGTTTTACAAGAACCAATAAATTGAGAGAGAGATTCTCGTTTACTCAATTGGTATTCTAACAAGTTTGGTTAAAATATCCCACTACCCTAAAATTGTGAATTTTGCTTTAAGCAAGAGTTCATACTTTAAAACGTGTTTTACTCGAAATGTGTGTTTTTGAAAATGCTCAAAAGGAGCCAATGGTTGCTCAAAAAGTTTTGAAATAGTCAACTGATATTTATTGTGCGTTTTCTATGTAATAGAGGAAGTGCTTCAACCTTCAGATTTATCAATCACTGTTTTATTACAAAATTTACAGTCCCTCATGTGAGTATAATCACTGGTTTCTTAAGCAATTTCATATAATAACTACGATAAAGGGCTCTAGTTTTTGTAAAAATTAAAATATCTCTTATCCTGAAGGTCATTTGAAAAATAATTAACATAGCAACACATCTGAGTTGATAAACATTGAAAATTTGTTCATAAACTCTTGATACAGAATGGACCACGTTTATGCTATTTTTTGTAAATGTCTACCCATTTTAGAAGAATAACTTCTTTTTTCTCTAAATTTTAGCATATTTTTCTGGAAATGTACTAAAAAAATCTAATCTCCCTCCAACCCAAAAAGTCCTCATTTTTTCCATTTTTTTAAGCTGTCACAATTAGTGGGATACCATAAAGTCTTTATATTTTCTATTTTATTTATTTTTCTTTAGAGCATCTTTATAGTAAGAGTTTTAAAGTTTTCCAACAAATGTCCTTTAGTAGCTCTGAAGGAAACCAATACGAAGTTCATTCGTGCATTTTTGAGAAACTAACTATTGAATTATTATCTAAATACGCATAATGATTTAGCGATCTAATAAAACAATATCATTTTATCCAGCTGCTACATATGGTTGAAACAAGTTTAATTATCACAAAACATAAAGTTTTTTTTCAAACGTTATCTTGTTTGAAAGTGCAAAAATAAATGTATATTTGTGAAAAAACTTTGTAATTATCCAATCTAAATTCTCAAACTTTTTGTGCTGCTTAATTAGGGTTTAGTTTCGTAGTAAGCGTTTAATATGAATTAAACCGGAAATCATATGTAATCAGGTATTAATTAAAAATACTATACTTCATCCATATTTTTAACAGTTAATTTTCATTCAAAGGTAATTTAAATGTTTTACTTTAAAATGTAGATTTTATAATTGTATGCGAAAACTTAATTTTTCCCCGTAAATTTCTAGTTGAACAACACACTAGCTTCCATACAGTTAATTTGTTTCTACTTTTAGAGTTTGATTTATAAATTTTAAATAATTTTATTTAAACAATTTCATTAAATATTTATATTTAAATTCAGCTTTAAATTATTTATTTTCTACAAAATTTATTTGTTCGTCATTCATTATCTATCAGGGATTTTTTTAGTAACAAACTATATATGTATAAATTTGTTTTAATGCTACTTAAAAATAAAATGCTATTCTTATTTAGAGTGAATAAATGTTCCAAGTAACAACGGAACATTTTAATCTAAGCAACAACACAAGAAAGCCTTTACAAATTGCGTTAAAATAACAAATGTTTATTTAGATTTATTTTTCGCTGTTTATTTTCAAAAATCATTATATGTAATCAACCATTCATTGAAATGTTATTTGTTTATATTTAAGCAAACTACATTTACTTTATTTGTGGTTTACATTTACACAGTTATTTCCGATTGTTCGCAATTCTATTATTTAAAATGAAAATATTGCATTGAAACATGATAATTATAATTGTTATTCAATTATATGCTATATTTAATTTTAATTCTTAATGGTATTGTTTTTCTCATTTTTATTTGTACGCAATGTATTATCCCTCTACTTTTTCCATATATTAAGCAGCAATTAGGATTATTTGGATATATTAAAAGGAAGAGAATATTTTCTTAAAATATACATTGAAATAAGTGCGGTAATATTTATTAGTAGATATAAATGTAATTAAAAATATATTATACTTTTTCTTCAAACAAATTTTTAAGCTAACCAGAACTAAAATATTCGTGACGTGTCAACTACATTATTTTTGTCTCCCCCTAAATTTAGGAAGATTTCAATAAACTTTTGTGTCTCTTTTCGCAATATCACGTGATGAGTTAATGAGAGTTTATTAACGTCGTACTATACAGCAACTCTAGGTCTTTTGATAACGAATATCGTAATCTGGAACCTAGGTTAACTACACCTGACAGTGACGAAAATTACCCCTATACCAAACTACAACAGCACGCCAAAATTGAGCAATAATCCTCTACACATTTAATATGAACTAGCATCTCTGTATGGCGGGTCAACAGAGGCGGGACTACAGAGGGTCTCATGGCACATTGGCTGCCTATTCTTGAGTATAACCACTATGCTACAAGGGCTACTTGGATATATATATGTAATGACTTCTTCTAACTCTCTTTAACTGTACCCCGTTAAATCATTTCCTAGTTCTTTCGCATATTAATCTAATTGCTCGCGCGCATTTGCGTCCAATCACGACTTCTGTTACCTGCCACAAAAGAGTCGTACGACCTTCACCGCCAGTCTAAAAACTCGGAGCACACGGTTACGCGCGCCCTTCTTATCATGTAGTGTGCTGCAGCTAGTGTTTGTGTATTGTATTGTGTTGTGTGTGTATGTCTATTTGTAAGTACGTCCATCTAAATGTCTTCCATGTTAAGGTTAAGTGTTTAATAAAGAAGAATAACTGTTCGAAGACTACTTCCTCCATAATAATGAATAGGCATCACCAACCCTCATAAATAGTAACCTTATACGAAAAAACCAACACCGGCCACGCTGTGAAAAATCCTTTACTAAATTCGTCGCAATCTTTACTAAATCACAGTCATCATCCATATATATATATATATATATATATATATATATATGTATGTATGTATGTATGTTTATGTATGTATGTATGTGTGTGTGTGTGTGTGTGTGTGTGTGTGTGTGTGTGTGGTGTGTGTGTGTGTGTGTGTGTGTGTGTGTGTTACCCTGAAAGTGTGAAATCAGATATTCCATAGAATTACTAATATTTCATAAAATAACTATCCAGTTAAAGTATATAAAATTATTGAATTCTACGGTTTTACTAGATACTTTATAGAATAACGATTACGATCGTTAAAGTATTAAATACGGCACCGGAAAGTCCTTTGAACCGGTTCTAGCTGAACCGCAACTTTGAACTGGATAAGTCTTAAACTGCAATTCAAAGTGTCATTGTAGCAATCCTTATTCTAATAAGGAAAGAAAAGTAAAATAAAAGGATTTCATAAAATTTAATTTAATAATCTGTTACGTTCTTTTTTTTTGAAAAAATTGCTCTTATGAGGCACACATTTTTCTTTAGAGCATGTATTTATTGAGAATATTTGAATATTACTATTTGTGTAACATATTATTTTTTTTCTTTCTGTTAAAATAATGTTAGCAATATGAATAATAAAGATTCATATCTTCTGCTTTCCCTTTTTATTTATCAATTAATTATCCGCAATAGGGATAAAAAATATTTTTCGACAGATTTTAGATATTTATTATCAATTAATTTATAAAACAATTCTGAAATTGTATAATTTTCCCTGTAAAGACCTATCATTAGTCATTCCATAGAATAAATTGTTATTTCATAGAATAACTAGTTAAATTATTAAATTTTTCCTCTATTAAATACTTTAACTTTGACTCACCTAGTTACTTCATGAAATATCTAGTTTTTCCATGCAATAACTGAGTTGGATACTTTAGCTGAAACATATATATAAAGGGTGTCTGGATTACTGGGTCAAACATTATGGCATCATGGGGAGGTAGAAGAGATCACAAGGATTCATATTTGCTTAACAACCTATGATAGGAAAGGACTTCTTTCAGGGCTTGGTGGAGTTCTTCAAAAGAGCATTCATCAGAGAAAATAGTGACTGCATTACTTTAATTATCTGAGCTGTCGTCCCCCGTAGAGCAATATGCAACGTTTTGTGAATGTCAAACAAGCACCAGATTCCCGGATTGGAGGAATGAAATCGACGAGCAGTAGAAAGATTGTATTGCGAAAGGAGGAGACATCAGGAGAGATGCATCAGACCACCGATTGTGACAATTTGTTTGAATATGGATTCTTGCTAGGTAATAGTCATAGTTAAGGTAGGACAAGTGTATCATTATGACCCAGCTTTGAGCAAAAAATATTTCTGATGATCTCAGCCATATGTCTCTTCGTTTTCTTGCACCTGCCATGCTACTTTCCCATGACGTTTCCGGCCACGAAATACTATGCAAATTTGAATCATTTTGCTGTCTTCTACCTTCCCTTAAAGTTTGTCCCAATAATTCTGGGACAGCCTGTATCTTTGCGTTTGGAAACCATTCTTAATTTTACTGATTTCCCTCACTCTTTTCCTTCATCTACAAATTTTGAAATATATGTTCATTTGATTGATTTCATTGATATATGGATTAAATTCTCGAGTTTCTACTCGGGAGTTTTCCGTCTTATGAGTATTTTTAATTAAGATTAGAAAAAGATCTGTGATTGGATTGCTATTCATAAAGTAATAGTCACATTAAAAATAAATATTACTTTATTGGATGTCCTTATGATTAAAGAGTAAAAGTCTTGGAAATTTAGGGACTGGAAATAATGTATCTATTTCTGTTTGATTTTTTTTTTTGGCTGAAAGAAACCAATCAAAGAAAGTATTTCATTTGTTTCCTATCAGAAGCAATTAAAGTCAAGCCCATACTCACACGCACAGCTGCTTGGTCCAATTTGATCCACTCGACGTAGGATGATGAATGTCCTAACCCTTGAGGCATTCTACGCAATCTCTTCTGCTGTCTCTTTTATTATTATTATTTATTACTCATGTCTCAACCATTCGAAGAGCTCCCGAGAGAGAAATATCATCTTGGGAAAAAGTGCCATCTTCGAAAAATGGAAGCTGGACAAAAACGAAGACAAGACGAAGAAGGGAAAAGGGAAGCCTGCTTCACCCACTGATGTTCACACAGGATGGTCATTTATTTATTTTTTACCTCCTTCTTTTTTTGAACTCACAAAGAAGTGCTAATGTAACTCACCAACAGTAAAAGAAAAAAAATAGCTACCCTGAGAATGAAATGGAGTTTTTTTCATATCTATTAGGGTCGTTATTTTCTATTTACTGGTACTGTGATGTGAAGAGATGATTCAATGGGAACGTCACGTTTTATGTGTTTGTAAATGATTAATGTGGTTTTAAAAAGTTCATTGACTGCATTTGAGTGCTATATTAATATAATACCGCTATAATATAAAGTGCTGGAGTAATGAAATATTTATTTATTACACCCAGTTATATCATACATTTACTGAATAGATAGGAAAACTGAACGTATAAAAACTTGGTTTTTCATAAAAATGAGGAAATAATTAGTCTGTCCAAGGATATAATGCATCGATAAATTATACCAAGTTTAATTTTTTGCCATTCAAATTATTCACTTATATAGTATATATATACAGTTCTGTATTTTATAAATTAATATGGCCAACCATGAAAAGCCAGAATAATTCTTTTTTTTTTCACATCAGGGATTGCTGCGAGAGGTACCGGTAGAAATTCAGCAATATTCTGGAAGGTACAGGCATTTGTAACCATGCCGATTCCCTTAACGTGGCCAGGGTATACAGTTGCCGCTTTAAAGTTCATCCTGAATACAATCGGTTAGAAATGCTTCCATTGATTCTCGCTTTAGTCCAAGGAAGTATAGTAAAATTAAACTCTTATCCATGAAATACAGACAAAAAGTTGTAAGACACAAGAATTATATGGCGTACACAAAGAATTATATGACGCGTTGCGATATCTTCTTAGTAAATCCTATCGAGCTGAAGAAAAAATTCTCATCTAGTGGATGATCCGAAAGGACATATACACATATATATACTGTGACGGATCTGTACGCGACCTTCTTACTAATCCTCTTGGGGAAACATTGGGGCTATCGTTCGAGTTAATTCACAGCCATCCCTCAAGAAAAAAACCTGATATGGAAATTAGTTTGACTATATAAAGTCAAGGTTTTGTAATTGTAATATAGAAGGAGCAGAGGAACTGTTGTGGTGATACGTAAGTGAGATTCCATTCATTATCACAACTTGAATTAAGAACGGAGTTTGCCTCTATAATAAGTTATTGGATTGAGAATTAATAATCTAAGCTAGATTAGATTAGATTAAATTAAACAGATAACTTGCGCTTGTTTTCTCAGAGTAGATTGCTTTCTTTACATCACTCCTAGGGTCTCCTCTTGTAGTTTCACTTGTGGTTGATTAGTAGTAAAATAATAAATATTATAGAAGTTTCTGGTGATACTTTATTCTCCCCCACACACTTATGTAGGTATGACGGTGAAGGAGCGACTTCAAATAGAAGTCGCTTACAATACTTCTCTTCAATGATCTTGGCTTACACAATCACGAGTGTACTCTGGGAACGCCACTATAAAATTTTCGAGGAAAAAAAATTAGCTTCTACAGCTTGAAAATTCCCGTAGTTGTTGCAAGCTCTTTGTCCATAGAATTTTTAAGCCGTGTACACCACCATCAGTCGGTGTAACGAAGAATAAAATGCGATACGTCGGAAAAATCAACACATCGCCACTCATAAGATATTTCATTGCAGTATTAAATGTACATTCCTGGATTCATCGAAGGTGAACAGTTGTCAGAATATGTTCATTAACCAGCCGTTTCGTGTGGAAATCTATACTTAGCTACGTTTGCTGAACTGTTAATGAGGATACACTTTTGTTAGCCCCTCGATTCATCTGGGAGGTCAGTTGATCATCGACTGCAAGTCTTTTTGCTGTGCCCATCTCCGTTACATCGTTTCCTCTCGTGGAGTACGTCATTTGCCACTTCACTGATTTAGAATAGTACTTTTTGATATCTATTGGACAAAATTACTCAGGGCTATTTAATCAGGTGGGCATGCAAACATTATGCAGATGAAACCGTTTTAGAAATACGTTCTCTCGATCCCGAAAGCCAGTCGTCGTACCATTTTAAACATTGGTTGATGACGGTTGTATGTGGGCATCAGTCCTCAATCCCATATCGTGAGAGTCTTAGATGTGAGAAACGACGTTTGTGAAGTTTTTTTTTTTTTTTTTTTTGCGGAAAGGCATGTTGGCTATTGGTTGATTGGAGGCGATCCGGGGCGTAGCTATGAATGGCGTCTTGACTTGAAAATTCAGATCCTTTCCTCGGAATGTTTGGCTTGGCTGAGAGCTGAGACACTGCTCTCTGATTAGTTGGGGTATAGACGTTCGTTAGATCACTTTGTTTATATTACGTCAATATTTCCTATCCCAGTTCCCTTCGATGTTCTTTATGTAACCTTCACTCTTAATGTTAACACCTGACTTCTGTAAATGGTTTCTTAAGTTAATGTAAAAATTAGATGGTGGTTGTATTAATTTGAGAGAAAGGACATTTTAATTATGTTTAATATTTATAATATATGAAATTCATAAATTAAATTATTTTTGTGGAGTCAGTCTACAAAAAATATCTCGTTTAATGACAGTCATACAAGTGGAAACTTTATGTGCACTTTTTTCTATTTTTATCGTTTTCTTAATTAATTCTACAGTAATTCTTTTATGGCAAGTTTTTGAATGATCTCGACTTATGAAGATAAAACTGAATTTAAAATAAAATTAGATCATATATTTTGTCTTAAGAGATTAAACATTTATAACATACATTAATAAAAACAAGATTTATCTTTTAATTTATGACATGCAAGTTAAAAAAAGAATCCATCATTTGTACAGAAAGGGCATTCCATAGGTGATATTAAATCAAAATACTTAATAACCAAATTAGTAAGATTTAATTAAAAATTTGGATACTTTTTGTATTATTTGAAACCAGTAACATTGAAGTTATTCATGCGCATTCATGTAAAATCATAAGATACCTTCAAGGAATTATTGCTATCTTTAAAAAATTCTAATAAAGTATACCAAGATAATTGCAAACATCATTTAAAGTTAGAAAGATTTATAAATTTTGTCTGATGTGCCAGATTATCAAGAGCTGAAAAAATTTATGTATAAATATTTAACCTTAACCAATGGGTGAGATCTTACAATTGAAGATAAACACTTAACATTAAAACGTCCGGGGTTTCGATTATTCTTAAACGTCCACCAGTGTCGTTTCGACACAACGTGATATAAAATATATAATATAATTGTAACAAGTAAATAACTGCTAGACTACTGTTCAGAAGGGATTAGGTTTAAGACGTTTTAACATTAGTCCATGCAATTAACATATTTTATGACTCTTTATATCAAAAAAACTAATATTGACATTATGTTTCGAGCAGCGTTTTGAACCACTGCTTTGTCGTAAAACATTTCAGGTCGCAAATCTGAAAAGAACATTACTGTTATGCGGTATCAATTCTATACCATCCCTAGCCATATGTATATCTGGATTTACTGGAAAATTTTTAATTATATCTGCAGTTTCTTCAGATTATGCGTAGTCCTTTCCACTCAATCTTATATGTCCACCAGAATCTAAATTACAGCAAGACAGTTCACCACAACTCCTATTCAATCTCAGAAATCTCTCGCAATAAATTAGTATTTTCATTAGGGCTTAGACCGTTTCTACGAGCCATCGTTTTAGGGGTTTGCTCTGCACAAGATTAGAAAATTGAATGAAATTTGTTTTATCAGCAGATAATCAAATACAATTTAACAAAACACTTTGACACAACAATTTTAGAAAAATAGATTTTTTTCCGCAGTTAACCCAATAACATTGCATTCAAGGTCAAATAAATGTGTGATAGCATTTTAGTAAGTTTGTTTTACTAATGGTTATGATGAACGGGAACTGTCTATGGTGATAAATTGCCTTGATGTCGAAATGACACCAGCGGACGTTCTAGGTATATTTAGTTGTAAAACATCTCCTAATTAACCTAGAACCATAAAACTTTTACTGTGTAATTACCATTAAAAATAAATTAAAAGTCACAAACAATTTTTAAATCCCCAGCAAAAATGTGGAAAGGAGAACAAACTGAACTGGTTTCTGTATCCCAAATTGACACCAATGGAGTTCTTGTGTTAAAAGACAGGTTTTCCCCTCAAGGGGCTCACCTTCTTTAGGTGAGTACGGGTGTCACAATTCCGAGGTGCCATAGTGAACTTTTCCTTATCCCACGGGGTTTACTGTCTTTGGTAAACACGGGTTTCACGAACCCGGGGTACCCTAGTGATCCTTCTCTATTTTCGACCCTCTTTCTTGTCATTCAATTCATTCTTTCTTTCTCTTCCCGTCTAGACCACAGATATTAAAACAAATGTTTGGCGCAGTATAGCCGAAATTGTGCCAATAAACCCCAAAATTCCTCACTCACTCACTCAAGACAGGTTTTACTAAAAAATCAAACAAGAAACTGGTGTTCCTCTTAACTGCTCTCTGAAAACCAGTGGCACGATAAAATCCATAACCAGTGTTAACCTCTTTGATTTTCAGTAAAGGGTTATAAAATTTCCTCTTTCTTTCTTAATTTTTCAAAACACCTACTGCTTAGCTGGTGACCAAACTGGTGTGTCTCAACCACACTCCGAACACATAGAGTTGAGCATTAACGAAAAAAATAGATAAATGCAGTATTGCCGATAAGTCATTTCTAGAAGAGACGTTTTTCTTTAAATTTAGCCCTCTTGATATCTAACATTGGAAGGAAATATTCATACAAAAAAAGTCTGGATCAGTGAGGTAAATTATTCGGAAGGGGCATGTTTTAGATCACAAAAAACATTGAATCATAAGTTATTTTAAGATACTGAAAAGGCGCATTAAATAATGTTTAAATCAATCTGACATAGTTATTTTTATTTCATCTAAACATATACTGGACTATTCATTGCTTGAAGAAAATTCTCTTTTCTAAGTGAAGTTTTCAGACAAAAAAAAAAGGAATTATAAGGCACAAAAATGTGTCTTGTGTTCGTAAATCGTACAAATATTATGATCTCGATTGCGTATTCTTGCTTTGTAATCTCGTGTAAAAATTTGATGGCATGCCACATTTACTGGGTCAAAGATGAAAAATCATGCTACATCTCAATTTTGTTCTTTATAACTTCCAAAAAATATGTTCATTACCATAAAAGAATGCAGAGCCTAAAAGCACCACTGTTGTTGTGAAATATCACAGCTGCGATTGAAAATTCTTATAAAAGATTTTACTTTAGATATGGTACGATCTAAGAGAAAATATAATTTTAAAGAAGAGAAAAATGATATTAGATTTTTAAATTAGATATCTGCGATATCTACTGAAGAATGGTAACGCTATCAGTAAATACTTCTCGTAATTTCATAACAATATCTATCGTTCTAAAGTGCCTATATTATTCTCATATATCCTGTAGCATATGACGGTGATGTAATAGGGATTCCTCAAACAGCGAATGTGTTTGATGTCAACTACGGTATAGATAGTATGCTATATTACTAATTACAACATAATTGCTTGAATTCTTGCATTCACATTAGTGAAACGATGTAGGCATCAACTATCACGGCGAGACATTACTGTGACGCTTTGGATGTCTTCTACAAATGGAATGCTTACTGTGCTTATGTTAAACGTGAATCCAAAGCATTATGATGGATCCGTATTAATATTGGAAACTATTCTAGATGATTTGTGCTTAAATCAAAAGTCAATTGCTCATAGATGATTACATTATCTGAAGTTACATCATTTATTGCGTTAATGTAATAAACTAAGTTATTATTTATATATATACATACCACTTTGGTTATTTAGATGACAATGTTAGCACACATATTTTATTCCAAGCTTAAGTTTTACTGCACGATTCAGTTTCTTTTATATATATATATAATATGTTACTAAGCTGTCATGTGTGCAATATATATATATATATATTTGCACACATGACAGCTTAGTATAGATATTGCTTAAAATATTTCTGGGAAATTTGGCACTAAAACTAATACATTATATCATATTATTATATACTACTAACATTGCAGTACAATTAAATAATATAGAGAGGAACGAAACAATTTTGTACTTAACCCCTAAAGAAATTGGCTATTGCTATCAAATGGTTTTATCACATTTATACACATAACAATAATGTTTTTTAAAAACTATTGTATCACATTATTTAATTGATAAAGAATATATACCTGTATAAAGATTGTATATAATGGTATTTGACATTATCTCTTTTATGATACTCGTAATCTTTCTTAATAAAATATGCCCAAATGAGTTTTATTTTGGTACAGAAGCATCAGAACGGTTTTTTGTAATATATTCTATGTTAATAATGTTTATATTTGTTTTTTTTTTCATTGTTCACATTTACAAACAAAATCCAAGTTTATTTTTGCAAAACCGTATTCAAAGTATTCATTAAACACAATAATACACAAATTATATGTCGCATAAAATATTTATTGAATAAGACATTGAATTAGTCATACAACTTACATTGAATTTATATCCTCGGTTCCTAAAACATTTTGATAAAATGATCTAGTTTAAAATATAAAAAGAAAATATTTTTTTCACCTGATTGCTACACCAAATCCATGTACCAATACTTAATCCATATATAAATGTGGATGTTTGTATACTTGACCTAGCTTCACTCCAACACCATTCAACCGATCACTATGAAAATTTGCATATATACGTGTGTTTTTGTGGAGAAGGCTTTTGTACTATAATCTATGTTCCGGCTTCCCAACAGATGGCGCTCTAGCATATTAACTTCTGCACCTTTCAATCACAACCGCCAAGTTGCCAACATAGTTGCCCAAAATGATGTCAACTTGGCTCTATCGTCAACATTTTGCTATGCTTCCTTTAAATTGCGATTCTAACGTAAGGATCGGTGTTGCTTGCAAATATTACAAATTAACATAAATTAAATACAACAGAAAGTAATATTAACGTATTACCCATCCAGATATAAATTATTTGCACTATTTTATACATTTTTTACACAAAATTTGTAACAATATGTTACTTTTGCTGAGCAGAGATCAGCTTAGGAAGAAGTTTTCAAAAATCAATCCACAGGAGAGTCATGGGAACGTTATAATTTTAAAGTATATCTTTAATATCAGATATAGGACCTACAAACTCAAACTTTAATAGATATGATTATTTGTTCAGTTGAGATATGAAAAAGTGTTTTTTTTTGTTTAATTTGAAATTCACGTAAAATTAACTCATTAAAAACTTCTTTATCTTTCAATTAGCATTGCTTAATGTGTCGATTCCCGCGTGCGAAGAACGGGTACATCAGCTAGTTACTTATAAACTTTAAAGTAATCTATTAAAACATGTTTATGGTTTGCAGAAAGGACTCATTCAAAAGGGTCTATTTTAAAGTCATATATATTTCCATGACAGTAAAGTATCCTCATACGCCCTTCTATGTTCCACAAATAGTTCGAAAAGGACTCTTACGACATGCATTATTAGATATATATATCCAATACATTACACTATTCATTGTTCCAATAAAATAGAAATGTCAACTGGATACAAGGATTTCAACGCTAAATTTGCAAATGCACTTTGCTCCTAGATATTTGTATCAACAATGCTCAGGCTACTTGTCCTTAATCATAGATGTTGAATTGCAAGCACTGTGAATAAATATCTTTCTAAAACACTCTGTAGTTACAAACGAACTCCATTATCAAAGCGGTGCCCAACAGCTCAGAGAGCATGATTTGTACACTACTTTAGATTTGGGTTGGATATTTGGAATTGAAACAGGAGTTTAATATTTGTATGCAGAATATCTGTTCATATATTCTTGTTAAGTGTTATCGCAGTATGTCAATGGGTAAGAAATTTATAACTGTGAGATA
The DNA here is from genome assembly GCA_019973975.1 of Trichonephila clavata. Taxonomy (NCBI): domain Eukaryota; kingdom Metazoa; phylum Arthropoda; class Arachnida; order Araneae; family Nephilidae; genus Trichonephila; species Trichonephila clavata. Next base: position 97,947 of record BMAO01024825.1, read on the forward strand.
CTGAGGAGAATTCTAAATGATTCTCTCACAATGTTGGAATCACAGTCTGTAATTAAGTATTTTAAGCAAGTTTATATTAAAAAGAGCCTTTGTTGTGTATTTGATACAAACTCCAACGAAAATGTCTGGGATATAGTAATAAATTAAAATAATTTTATGTCTGAGTCAACGGAGAGGGAAAAGTATTAATAATGTTTAATTCATTATAACAATTATTGAATCAGTTGAAACATTAGGAAATAAATATTATTTTAATCAATTCAAGATGATACTGCAATGCAATATATGGGTATTTCCAAAAATTTAGCGTCATTTCACGCTACAGACGATTTTTTTTTTTGAAATTATTTATTTTTTAGATTTTTATGATACTCTAGATTAGATATATATGACAAATTGCAAGTTTCTTCGAATCAATCATGTATATCATAAAGTTGTTTAAATGTACTGATCTGTCACGTATGCTTAGGTCCAGCCATATTAATTTGAAAAATTTCATTGCATTGGATTATTTTATGTTACTGTTAAACACATGAATAGCTTTTAATCATTTTATGCATGTAAAAGTGCACTAAGGACAATTACAATTCGTTTCTGAATGTTCTTCTACGCGTAATATTAGACTAATACTTAAAACATCATTCTTTAGATAAATATATAAAAAAATAGAATTTTTTTTCTCTATTGGTCAAGTAAGTTTAATCTTTATTTTTCGACAAAAATTAAATAAACATTATTATGTATAAAACTGCCATTATTTATTTCAATCAGTTTTTCGACCGAAGTAAATTATCAAAAGAAATGTTTTTTTTTTCTAATTTTAGTTCTTATTGCTCGCATTTTCTTTCTTTTTTTTCTTTTTTTGTTGAAAAGTTCGATCAAAATCTATAGAAAATAATGATGATTTCAGTTTATTTCCTCGAGCAATCTACACTTATATTATTGTTACATGTTTGTCTAACTTTGTATAAATTGTGCATTCGTCACCCTTTTTAATTTTAGTAAATGAAATAAGTAAGTTTCTAGAAGCACTCGTTTTGAGGTCCTCTTGAATTTTAAATAAGGATTCTTGATTGGAAAAATAATTTACTTCTAATTTCCTCAGAAAAAAACATTTTTTTTTTATATATAAGTATCGTGTATAGCTGGTATTGTTTTTTAACTCCTACTTCGTATGATTATGATCGGCTCTTTCTATTTAACAAATCATAGTTAATTACAAAATGCATTCAAATATTAAAAAAATTAATTCCTTTTGTGGGTATATTTTTCTCATCAATTTTATATTAATCGGCAATGCTTGTGAGGAGCCATCGTTTTGTAAAAATGTGTAAATGCAGGGAAAAAATGCATTATCAAAAACTCATGATGACTTTTCTTTATAATGTAAATGTGTAAAATTTGAACAAAATGTTTATTTTAAATAATTTTCCATAGTTATTACAATGATGAAATTGACGATAAATAATGTTCTTTTCATTAAAATTTTTTTTTTTTTTTACCATAGTTGTGTTTCAGCATTTTCTACATTCCTACGTTATTTCTTTCAATCGGAGGGGAAGCAGAATTACTGTTTTTGTTTTTAAAAAATGGAACATTTTTATCAATACGCTTTCTAATAAAAAAAAAAAACATTCTGTGTGATTACTGGTGAAAATTTAAATATAATAATAGAAATAAAAAATAATAATGTGGTTATCGTTTGAACTTAAGGATTTCTGTCTTTCATTAATAACTAGCTGTTACCCGCCGCTTCGCTGGGTATTTCATGATGTTTTATAAATTTTTACTGCTTATATATATGTATAAAATTATTGATATCTAAGACCTAGCATTAAGAATTCGATAGAATTGAACAATATACTTATACCTGTAACTATCACCTGTTGATAAAAAAAAAGGGCAGAACTCATCTAATTTGTATTTTCTAAAAATCTCTAAAATTGAAGCATAGAATGATGTTTGCTCTTTCGTAACTCAAAAACCAAGTGGATTCCCGCAAAACCAATTTTCGGTGGATCTCTGCTCCGTAAATTGAACATGCAAGCCAAATTTCAAGTCTAAATCTAACAGAAAAAAAGCAAAAGTTTTGCTATAAATATCCCCGTAATCCCGTTGAGAGCCGTTTTCCAAAATTACCGCTCTTAGCGGATTTCAATTCAACAAAAGAAAAATGCAAATCAAATTTCATTATTATAGTCCTTGTAGCTCGAAAAAAGTAATTTTTTTTGTCAATACGTCCCATTCCCTGCAACCCCACAGAACTCTTGATTTGCTTAAAATTTATTCTTAGTGGATCCCTATTCAACAAAAAGAAACATGCTTAACAAATTTTAAGTATATGGGTCTAACAATTAAAAGCAGGAATTTTTTTCTGTAACTCCTCTTGACCCCTCGCAAACATCTTTGGGGGTCAATTTTCATTTTACTCTTTGTTAGAGGAACTCTATTTCATGAAAGGAACATGCCTACCCATTTTCAAGCAGGATGATCAAGTAGTTTAAAAATGGAAATATTTATCGATTACGCCTCTTAATCTCCCGAAATTAAACTTGGTAGTTGATATTCGCGAAACCCATTTTGTAGCGGTTCTCTAATTTACGAAAGGAATCTGCTATCAAATTTCAAGACTGTACGTCTAACAGTTTAAAAAATGGGGATAATTATCAATAACGCCCCTTGAACCCCCGCAACACCACCTCGGGGTCGATTTTCACAAAAACACATTTTGCAGTGTATTCTATCCTATGAGAGGAATCTGCTAACCAAATTTCAAGGCTGTGAGTCTAATAGTTTAAAAAAAGAAATAATTATTTATATCTGCCCTTAACTCCCCCGCAATACCCCTTGGGGGGTTAATTTTCTCCAAACCCGTTTTGTAGCGGATATTTACTCCATGAAAGAAACATTCCTACCAATTTTCAAGCAGACAGGTCAAATAGTTTAAAAACGAAAATATTTATCTCTTACGCCACTTAACCCTGCAACGCCACTTAGAGGTCTGTTTTCACAAAACCTTCTTATAGCTTATCTCTACTCTATGAAAGAAATCTCTTTATCAAATATAAAGACTGTGTATCTAATAGTTTAAAAATGGAAATAATTATCTATAACGCCCCTTAAGTCCCCTCAACGCCACTTGGGGGCAATTTTCCCGAAACCCATTTTTAGCGTAATCTCTACCCTATGAGAGGAATCTGCTTACTAAGTTTCCAAGACTGTACGTCTAATAACTTAAAAATAGGAATTTATAACGCCCCTTAAACCCCCCACCCCCGCAACACCCCTTGGGGGTCAATTTTCCCAAAAACCCATTTTGTAGCGGATATTTACTCCAGGAAAGAAACTTACCTACCAATTTTCAAGCAGGTAGGTGAAGTAATTTAAAAACGGATATATTTATCTATTACGCCCCTTAATCCCCCCGCAACGCCACTTAGAAGTCTGTTTTCACAAAACCCGTTTTTGTAACTGATCATTATTCTAACGAAAGGAATCTATATATCAAATTTAAAGACAGTGCGTCAAATAGTTTATAAATGGAAATAATTATCTATAACGCCCCTTAAGTCCCTCAACGCCACTTGGGGGCAATTTTCCCGAAACCCATTTTTAGCGTATCTCTACCCTATGAGAGGAATCTGCTTACTAAGTTTTCAAGACTGTACGTCTAATAACTTAAAAATAGGAATTTTATAACGCCCCTTAAACCCCCCACCCCCGCAACACCCCTTGGGGGTCAATTTTCCCAAAAACCCATTTTGTAGCGGATATTTACTCCAGGAAAGAAACTTACCTACCAATTTTCAAGCAGGTAGGTGAAGTAGTTTAAAAACGGATATATTTATCTATTACGCCCCTTAATCCCCCGCAACGCCACTTAGAAGTCTGTTTTCACAAAACCCGTTTTGTAACTGATCATTATTCTACGAAAGGAATCTATATATCAAATTTAAAGACAGTGCGTCAAATAGTTTATAAATGGAAATAATTATCTATAAACGCCCCCTAAGCCCCTGCAAACGCCACTTGGGGGTCGATTTTCAGCAAACTCATTTTGTAGCGGATCTCTTACTCTCTGAAAGGAATCCGCTTACCCAATTTCAAGATTGTACATCAAGTAGTTTAAACATGGAAACAATTATTATTAAAGCCCTTAACCCCCCGTAACGCCCCTTGTGTTTCGAATTTCGAAAAATCCTTTCTTAGCTGATGTCTACTCTATCAAAGGAATATGTCTACCAAATTTCAAGTCTGTAGGTTGAATAGTTCCAGAGATTTCGTGATTAGTCAGTCAGTCAGTCAGTCAGTCAGTGAGT
>BMAO01024826.1:0-20683 GCA_019973975.1 Trichonephila clavata
TTCCACCATTTAACACGTTGGCGGGCGTATAAGGTGTATTGAGGGGGGGGGGTAGAAAAGGAATTATTAAGCAAATCCTCCGAAATAAGTAAATCCGTTGCAAACACTGTCATGGTCCTTTTATTGCATTCCAAAGCCAACAGAATAATTTTATGTGGATAGCAGTGCACAGCTAAAATAGCACTTTGGAAAGACGTATATATACGTTCGGAGCAATTAACAGACTGGTTGAGCGAACGTTTATTTATATAAGAGGAGTTAAAGTCGTATTGTAGGCAAGTGAATATATCTGAGTAACGTTATTCATTTGCAAAATTGAAAGGTAGAGAATTTGTTCATGTGTTAGTTCAATGGTCATGGTCGTTAATTTTTTGCCGGCTTTATTTCTACCAAGTCTTGAGGGGTTTATAAACTGTTATTATCTTAATGGAGCCTAAAAAGAGTGCTTCTCTCTCATTGATTGCATACTCGTAATTTGTTTTCTGTCCTGGATTATATTTTATAGCACAGCCGGTTGGGTGGCGTAATTGGTTTGTCGCTGGTCTTCTGCACCCATGGTTGCGGGGGTTCGACCCCAGCCCAAGTCGGTGGATTTTCATGATGCAGAAAATCGATAGCGTTAATGTCCTGTGATTGTGCGGCATGTAAAAGATCCTTGAGTGTCTGTCTAGCTTGGATGTTATCGGCAAAATTAAGTTCCTAGAATAGGCTCGCATTGTCAGAGCTCAGCTGCCTCCTTCAAGGGAGGAATTTCGTATTTATTTACTAAAAATCTTGAACTAGTTAACTGTGGCACCTACGTTTGAGAACGTGCCACTATGTGTGTCACGGAAATCGAGCGAGCGATGACGAGCATACACGTCAATCACAGAGTAAATGTCGCTGTTGAAACATTGGATAAAAAAAGATGGGTTTATTTTATAAAAAAAATTGCCAATTTTATCACTAATACTTATTTATTTGGTTAACATAAGCATATACACTCAAGAGCCAAAACATTATGACCACCCCTACATTTTGCAATGAACTCGCCTGGATGACGTGGGAGGCACGAGATCAAGTCAAGGTGGTATTTAACTGCTGCTGGAGAGTCTGAACTGCTGCTGAGAAGTCATTCTCTCACTTATTTCTGTGTGTGATGGGAAAGGCTCCGGATCTAAGTGACTTTGATAGAGGGCACATTGTGTAATGGCTCGGAATAAGCATTTCCGAAACTGCACGACTCGTGGGTTGATCGCGATCTACAGTTGTTAGTACTAACGCAAAGGGGATGAATGACGGTGAAACCAGCAGTAGACGGCATGGTGTTGAACATCCACGCGCCATCAAAGAAAAAGGTCGTCGGAGACTGTCTCGTATGGTGAAGCAAAACCGGAGCCAGACAGTAGCTCAGCTGACAGCCCAATACAATGCAGGGGGGCCAAGTAGAATAGTATCGGAGTACACTGTTCAGCGAACACTGTTGGATATGGGGCTACGCAGCAAACGTCCCAATCGTGTGCCTTTTCTGACCAAGCGTCATCTCCAACTGCGCCTGCGCTGGGCCCGGGAACATCACGACTGGTCCATGGATCAGCGGGAGAGAGCTGCCTGGTCAGATGAATCACGGTTTGTCATTCATCACGCTGATGACCGTGTCAGGATACGCCGTCTTCCAGGCGGACAATTGCCCCCTCAATGTACAGTAGGTCATACACAGGCCGGTGGTGGCGGTATTATGCTTTAGGGACGTTCTCTTGGGCGTCTCTGGGACCCGTGGTTGTAGTAGAGCAGGCCATGAATGTTACAGGGTAACTGAACATCGTTGCGGACCAGTTGCACCCTTACATGGCCTCTGTTTTTCCAGCTGGAAATGGAATGTTCCAACGGGACAACGCCCCGTGTCACAAGGCTAAAAATGTGTTGGAGTGGTTCCAGGAACATGATGCTGAATTCCAGTTAATGTCCTGGCCGCCTAACTCACCGGATCTCAATCCGATGGAACACATTTGGGATGTCATGGGACGGCAGCTAAGACCACTAATTCGCAATATCTCGGATTTGCGTGACCGTTGCTTAAACAACTGGTACAATCTGTCTTCGGCCTTCTACCAAGGACTTGTGGCATCCATGCCAAGGCGGGTTAAAGCTGTGTTGCGCGCCAAAGGTGGGCCAACTCGTTATTGACAGGTGATCATAATGTTTCGGTTCTTGAGTGTATTACATACATATAACTCAAAAAAACGCAATTAAAATTAAGTACATATAAAGGTAAGAATTTAAATAAATAACTCCTGTGGAGGAAAATTCATCGTAATAGGGTGGTACTGTATATAAAGGGACTTTGCAAATGGCTCATGACTCAGCGCATCGTTCTAACATCAAACAATTGGGATTTACACATACACACTCGATAGCCAGGTAACTTCAGCCCAGCAGCTGTCAATGGGCTCAGCACCTGATCAGCGTCACGCATTTGTCTCATGTCTGACCATAATTGAGAAGGAAGCTTATTATAAATAAACTTTCTGACTTCTGCCTTTGCCCCTTTTAGGCTACCATCTAAAAAAATTATCATCACAACATAAATAAATTCATTATGCGAAGGTATACGCTGTTTCAGCCGGTGCATACGAAAACGCATAGTTATCTTAAATTTTTCATATTTTTTTTTTATTTATTTAAGTTATTCCGGCCTAGCCTCAAAGCATTCTAAACATCTTAAAACTTGAGAATATGTTTGGTTTTTCTCAAAAATTACAATTTAAATAGCCAACGGTCACTACTTTTTACGCTTGACGTATATACTCGTCATGACACCAAACCCTGCAACTTCTCCATGACGAGTATACTCGTCAGTTACGGTTAACTGGTTAAAGGAGATTGTTTACCGAACAGTAATTATATTCGGGGTTTTTTTATTATTAAAATCATAGGTAAAGGAACATCACTATTTGGGAAATATTTGATAGTTACAGACTCTTATAATTTGTAGAAACAAATGAAAGAATAAATTTAAAAATAAAATATTTACTCTTTACCACTACACTACGTCTTGAATCATGCTTGTGTAATTCTATATAAAAGCCTTGAAATATACAAAAATTCGAAGAAAGTTAATACACAAGAAATAAAATACAAAATAGACATAAAAGTGTCAGTAAATATTTACTACTTGTGAAATATGTATTTATTTGCATTTATTTTAGTATCCTGAGTAAACGGTTCCTTCAGGTAGATATGAAAATTTATCACTAACTCTTTCGAATGCTAAATTAGGAATTCCATTTCTTTTATTTTTCATCTGAAATCCTTATCTCTTCTTCGTTTTAAACTATGTGTCCTTAGTTTCCAAGTGCCTTGTTTATTTCGTCTTTTTTTTTTTACTTATGTAACTTTTTATCTTACAGAATTCCTTGTGAGGTGCTATTATTAATCATAAAAACAATAAAGATTACTTGACTTTTTATACTCCTCCGAGATTTATTTTTCACACTTCATATTTTTCTTTTATCAGCAGAGAATATTGAAAAGTGAAGAAAAAAAAGAGAGAGAAATATTCTAAGAAATAAAACACAAAATGTAATCGTTCATACACTAAAAAAAAAGGATTTACTTTAATGTGTAAAAATGCTATATTATTCAAGCTCAGCAGCGAGTATGAAAGAAAAGTTTGAGAAGGGAATTAGTGCAAAGTTAAAATAAACTTCCATTTGTTTCATACTATGCTTCTGAATTTAGCTTTTGCTTTTGAACAAAATACGCCTCTACTTTTATAACTTCTTTCCATTTTGTCTTCTATGATTACTTTTTTCTTAGTTATTTTACACAGGGAGTCCTAGAATAATTGGACAAACTTTATGGGGAGATAGAGGACATCACAGGATTCAGATATGTATAGCAACCCATGGTCGAAAAAGTCTTCATTCAGCGCTAGGTGGCGTTGTTCACAAGAGCATTGGAGGAAACAGACCTGCAGCGCCACTGTCATTGGAGTTATTATCGCCCGTAGAGATGTATAAAACGTTTTACGGACACCGAACTGCCAGATATACACATGATTTATGGGATTTCCAGAAGGAAATGCACTAGCAGTAGGAAGATTGAAGCGCAAAAGGTACCCACAAAGATGTACACCTGATCCCGGATGTTTACTAATTTGAATCACAAGTTGTGTGAGTATAAATCATTACGAGATGATAAGCATAGTCAAGTCGGCAGTCTGAGTTTCGACTGGCAATCTCCCAGCATAAAACAAAATGTGTTGGACACCGTTCGAAGGAATCCGAATACTTGCGTCCGAGACGTCGTTCATGCCACAGGAGGATCTCGGAGTAGTGGTCATCATGTTTGGAAAGTGAAATCTTACATCCAATATCATCTTTAAAGAGTACCACCACACCTCATGTATGTTCCCCCTTTGCAAGGGGTATCTCGACCAAAGTTGCCAAGTTGCGCATTTCCCATCCTACGTTTTATTCACCGATCCAGTGTACTTCTCGTGAGATGTGTGTTCAAAAACCACAATGTGCCTTTTTAGGCTGACGAGAATTCCCATAGAAGGATACCACATGCTGGTCAACATCGCTTTTCAGTACAGGTTTGGGCTGGGATGTTCAGTGACCTATTAGTCGGTTCTTAATTATTCCCAGCACTTCTAACATCTGCATATTATCTCATCTTTTAGCAAAAGCTGCAACCAAGCTTATTCAACCCTGTGCCACAATGTGTCAGACGCCGTATGGGGTTTCAACATGATAGGACACCTGCCCATTATGGCAGATGTGTTCGTGAATATTTGAATCAGGTGTTTGGTCACCAATGGATTGGGCATGGTAGACCGGTTCCATGTAATGCTCTCCTGATGTAAGCAGCCTGGATTTCTTTCTTTGGGGGTGTACTGATAAGTGTTATGTATGCAACACCTGTTGATTCCATAATGGATCTGGTTGCAACAATCATTTGTGCTGCTGCTAATATCCAACAAAATCCAGGTGCATTTTAACGAGTTCGCCAATCCATGGCGCGACGGTGTAATGCATGCAGTGCTAGCAAAGGTGGAAACTTTGAACATCTTTTGCAACATTTTCACATTTCGTCTTCAACAGCACATGTAATATCTTTTACCAATAAATATTTCAGCTGATCTAAGTCTTGTGTCTTTTCGTTTCTTTAAGGCTGCGGTAGCCTAGTAGTCCAGGTGACGGAACTCGTGGTCGGCTAATTCTGAGTTCAAGCCTAGAGCTGCCGAAGATCTGAAAAGTGCAGAGGGGACAGATACACGCTAAATATGTCGGGGCTCAAACGTCCTCCCGTTGGTATAGAACGTTAGGAACGTTGATTGGAAGAAAGGAGAGGGGCATGTCAGAGTTCGGGTGTTGTCCTAGTCACTTGACCATGGTTCAGAACTACTAGGTCTATCGCCAAAAGCCCTAGAGTATAGCTGAATAGTGCGACGTTAATATTCACTCACTCCCTCTTAGTTTCTTGTACCTGCCATAGTAGTTTCTCATGACGTTTCCAACTATGGGTACTTGTAGTGTAGCCTACCTTCCCTTAATCTCGTCCCAATAACCCTGCGACATCCTGTAGAACACGCATATTCTTAAGAAATTTCTTGCAATATTCATCCCCTCTCTCTAATCCTTTTCTCTTTCTTTCATGCATTAATAGATTTATAGTCTCGACCACACATATTTACACATTAGTTTTTCGTGCATTAACCACATTGATTTGTACAGCGAGTGCAGGTATGGATGGCTCTTGTCAAAAACTGGAATTTAAAACACACTTTTCAATTTTTTCTCTCGTAAAGTTCGTAGTTTTACTAGGCAACGGTTTGATAAGAAAAATTTAAGAAATGTCTTTAATTCTCAGCAGAGAAAAATTACATTTTCTATGCTTTTCAGGTATTGCTTATCAAACTCGCAATCTGTAACTTATGGTTTTGATTTTGGGGTGATTCAGTTTGCGGCTACATAATTAAATTTCTCAAAAAAAAAAATTTTTTTTGAACTGTATCGTTGCTAAAAAAATTGTTGAAGTAAAAATATCCATTTTCAGTACCGGTTTTTTTTTCCTTACGATTTTCTGCTTGATATGCATTGACTTTAAAGTCATGATTTTCGTTTATTGCTCTTTCAAATCATACTCTTAAAGAATAAATAGAAAAGCACGACAAATTAAACAGCATACTCCATTTTGTTCACTCAATAAAAAAAAATTCTCTATTAATTCCCCCCCCCCCATCGCATTATTTTAATTCTTCAAAATATTTCCTTTTTTTTTTACAATGGAATTCTGGCCACACAAAACTTCCAAAAATTTCAAACTAATTATTTGATTAAGGTAAGGATAAGGAGAATAATTGAAATGTGTGAAAGAAAATACTTATTTTTATGGAAAAGCAGAAAGGTGATAAAAACCGAAGATAAAAACAGATGAATCAGCAACATTTACTTTTCTTTTCACTCGATTTGCAGTAATACTTTCGAGGTCAGTTCAGCTCTTTAGTGGTATAACTGTTAATAAAATGTGTTGAAATAGCAAACTATGCGATGCATCGAAAGATGCACGACTGCAGTCATTTCCCATCTGATCGCAGCAATAAAGATATATAGCTGTAAAATGAATCGTAAGGTGTGACTCTTTATTTAGGTTCTCCAGATGAAACAGACAAAGCTGTATTTGAACGATTGGATGACTGGGAATGTAAGAATTGTTAGCTGTGAATAGAAATCGCTTGTCTCTATTTTCTAATTTATTCAACTCACCCCACCCCCTAGGCGAAAATCCACCAGACATAAAAGGCCTCTGCTCATTTTTTTAATCCTCACTATTTGAATGCCTTCTATATAAAGCAGCCTGGATGCAAAAAACTATTTGGGGTCCTGGATCTTTCAGTAAAGTAAAGAAATTCCAAACACAAACATGTATCACTAATGCATTATTTGTTTTTGCTCTAATACATTAATTACTTCAGAAAAATAACAATTTCTGCAATATCTTTATTTATGCTTAGTACAGCAAGTGTATTCAAGTTTTCTACGGGTATGCTTGACCGAAGATGATTCTTTATTAATTTTAATTTGCTGAAAGAACTTTCAGCACTTGCCAAATTAACTGCTAAAGTATAGAAAAGATTTAAACAACTGATACATTCAGAAAAAACTAACGATAATTATCATTAAGAAAGAGAATGGAATATATATATATATATATTTCTTATACGTTATTTACAGCTTCTTCATTCGAAACTAAATCCAAAAGAAACCAATTTCCTGGATAAGGTTTTCATTTTGTTATAAATTTTAAAAAAACTAAATCACATCTACTTGTGACTTTTCGAAATTTAACTTTTCTTTATCTTTTCTGCTAATTTTTTTGACACTTAGGGGAATCTTTTTTGGCATGGACAGGATTAAATCTAAAGTATTAAAAATTTTATAGTATGAATTATAAAATTTTTACGTACAATCTAACCCAGTAAATGATGTAAATGACCGTAAATCTACTTACCTTATGCATATAATATTTTGCATACTTGTACTAGACCAGTGATGGTGAACCTATGACCCGTGGGTCAGACACTGACCCACGCAAGCTTTTTAACTGACCCCCGATTGTTAGGCAACCACTTGTTTGTTTACACGGATTCATTTAGATTTTTTTAAATTGTGTTGATTATTGATATTCTATTTCTATTTTTTAAATCACTGCAATGACACAAAATCAATTTAAATGCTGTCTAAAACCTTCAGTTTGATCATTACAGTTCCAAAGTTACACAAATGACAAATAAATGTATATGAAAGTCAGGGGCGTAGTTACCGACGTATCAATGATACGGGGCCCCAACATGTGTAACTACAGTCCCACCACAGGGTTTCCATATCTAAAAAAGGGCCCTCTCAAAGCTAGCTATGCCAGTGATGAAAGTATGTAGTATTTGAAATAAAGCAAAAGTGCTTACATTCAAAATATCAAATAAAATGTATTATTTTACATTCCGTTTGTTGAAAAAAAATAGAGAAACCGAAGCAAATAACCATATTTAAGGCACTTCTTGTGGATAAAATACACTTTTGTAAGGTTATGTTCAGTATGTTTGTAGAAAGAGACTTCCATAGCACTTGTATTGTTCTCTCTCTCTCTGTTTTACCTTCTGAGGTGCCAATGGGCGCTTTGCGCATGTCTGTTATTCTTGATACTAGCAATTTTTGGCTCGCCTGTACCATTCAGTACCAGTGTTAAACTTAATGGCATCCATTTCGAACGAATTTAAAAGTATTGCGTATCGATGTATATGTATATTAGGTATGTTAATACAAAATTTCTTCTGAAATTATTGTATTCTAACTATAATATTTTTAATTGTAGCTTTGTACTACGTGTAGGTGGTCAAAAAATTAAAAACAAGCCATATAAGTTCTAAGCCCCATTAATCTGAATGGTTTGATAAATATGGTGTGATTGAAAGGAATAAAATGGTAACGTGTGTAATTTGTAATGAAAAAGTGACTTCACGTACATATAATGTAAAAAGACATTTTGAAACGTTGCATTCTAATCTCGGCATGTCAACAGACGAAGAAAGAAAAACGTATTTTTTTTTACAATAGAAAAATGAGAATGTTTCTCAAAGCAGTGTTTTAAAAAGCGTTTGGTTCTAAAAAAATAACATTATACAGCTCCTAGTTTCCAAGTTGCCCATTGCATTGCTCACAACGGAAAACCTCTTTCAGAAGGAGAATTTGTAAAAAAACAAAGTGTTTTTAGAATATAGTTCTACATTGCTGGCTGATATTAAAGAAAAAGACTTGATCATAAAGCGTATAAATGAGTTACCTATAAGTCGTAATATAATTAAAAATCGAGTAATAAAATTAGAAAAAAAAATATATTTTCGCAAATACTTACCGATTTTAATTATGCAGAAATGTATTCCATTTCTTAAGAGATGAGAGTAATGATGTAAATGGTTATGCACAATTAGCTGTTTTTGCTCGGTATAAGTATGAATTTATATATAATGAAAGAAGAGTTAATAAAACTAATGACGTTGAAAGGAAAGTGTACCAGGCTTGATATTTTTAATGAATTTTTTTTCATTTAAAGAAATTGATATTGACCTTCAGAAAATAGTTTTTATAACAACAGACGGTACACCTAGTATGGTAAGGGAAAACATTGGATTTATTCAATATCTTACGCAAAATACTTCAAATTCTCTGATTGAATTTCATTGTATCAGCAAGTTTTATGTGCGAAACATGGTTTAAAAAATCATTTTCCAGTGTAATGTCAGTTGTAATAAAAAATAATCAACTTTATAAACGAAAATTTGCACAATTCTTAGAAGAAATTGAATGCCAATATTCAGGGATTTGGACATACAACAACGTGCGATGGCTTAGTTTCGGTCTCCTTAATCGCTTTTAACGTTATTAGAAGAAATTAAGCTCTTTTTAATTGAAAAAGACAACAGTTTCGATGAATTATCCAATATACATTGATTAAATGATTTAATGTTTTTATGCGACATCACTCACAGCATTTTAATGAGTTTAATAAAAAACTTCAAGGGCATGAAATAATTGTTTTAACGATGCTTGAAAATATTAAAATATTTATGACTAAACTTGAAATCTTTATTAAGAATTTGGAAATGAAAATCCTGAAATATTTTCCTCAATTACAAAAATATTTTCAAAACACAATAATTTTTGAAAACTCCGTTGACATTCAAGAAAATGCAGTTAAAAATTATTTAATGACTATGCAGGAAATAAAACAAGCTTTTGAAGAGAGATTCAATCAATTTAAAAGTTTGGAAAACACATTTCACTTCATTTTATATCTATATAAAACAGAATTTGAAACATTGGAGTTAACTGATTTTATGTGGCTAGGTATCGATAATTTAGAATTGGAATTAGTTGAATTTCGAAGCAGCGTAATGTGGAAAACAAAATTTGAAGACTTGATTTCTGAAAGCAGAAGGAAAATTGTGTGAAAGTAGTGAGCAAACGATATTGATCCCACAGTAAAAATTGAAAACGTTATATTAAACGCGTATGAGATTTTTTACCAAATAATTTTATATCAATGGGGAAAAAACTAGTTAATGCTCTTTTAACAATGTTTGGGTCCACATATTCGTATGAAAAATTGTTTTTTTCAATGAACTTTGTAAAATCTTCTAATAGAAATAGACTTGACAAGGAATTAACTGCGAAATGCGTTAAACTAATGAATACAAAATACGTATCTAATATTAAAAAACTATCTGAAAATAAACAGCACCAGATTTCTCATTAAATACTTTATAATCAATTTTGTTATTTATATGTATATGTATATATATATATAAATTATACTTATAAATAATATTTCATAATATATATTGTATGTAATTTTTATTACTCCTTGTTCATCCAAGCACTTATTGCCATTCACCCCAAACTTAAAAAGTTTTAATCCCTCTAAACATTTTTAAAACGCAAACCACGCCCATTTTTACCCTTTAAGCCAATTGAATTTTAAAGATGTTTAGTTTTAAAAATACTCAGTTAAAAAAATTTTATAACTTAACTCTGATACAAATAGGCATTAGTGACCCACGAGCTAGCACTAAAAAAAATATGAACAAAATTTGACTCACGCCTCAAAAAGGTTCGCCATCCCTGTACTAGACTATAATACATACTGTAAGGTTTGCATATTTCAAAGCCAAATATATATATTCTTCCTTCGTATATCTTCACACACAAATATATTTTTATATACTTAAAGATTGCCGAAATTCTGAGATTTACAATAATGTTTTTTGATAAAATATACTTTTCAGCATACTAACAACGGTAGGAATATTGTCAAGTTTCAATGTGCACGAGTATATTATTTTAAATCTTCATTACGTTGGGGTCCCTGGTGTACAGCATTCACCGCACCCACCAGGAAGCCAGCCCTGGTTTAATCTACACAAAAGTCTATATTTAATATTTGTTAACTGGATGAAATAAAACTGAACTGAATTAACTACTCATCTTTTTCTGAAATTAGCCATTTTAGTCATAAATGGACTCTCCCCCGATGCCATGTAATGCTAGGCACGAGCATTATTGATGTTGTAACTTTCCCCCACACGCAGCAGCAAAATCGATTTCCTCATGTCCAAAGCATCACGCTCCATGTGCAACCCTAAAATATTGCGGGATCATTTCATCTGACATCACACCCACATTCGATGGTCATAAGAAAAACCGTACTTCATCTGCGAGCCGGAACTCCGAGTGTAATTTGAAGTGTAAGGGGTACCCCCCCCCCCCAAACAGTCAAGAAGCAGTCCGTTTTGAAACGCTCGAAAGGTTGTATTACCTCCTTCTTCACAAATAGCATATTTTGAAGAATGGAAGTAGTCAATAATTTGAATAACTTGTAACAAAATATGCATATTGTAATCAATAGCTGAAGACGTAATAAATCAATTATTTGACTTCTTAATTCTCACAGGGCCGCGGTGGCCGAGTGGTCTAGGCATCGGATCATGGCTAGCGTGTCATGAGTTCGATCCTAGTACCACTAAAGACCCACCGTGTAGGGGCGCGATGCACGTTAAATCTGTCGAGAGCTCAAACGTCCTCCCGCTGGTGTGGTAGTTAGGAGAGGGGGTGCCAGCTCAGGTGTCTTCCGCGTCACTTGAACATGGTTCAAAATTACGCGGACCGTCGCCAAAAGCCCTCGTGTTGCTAATCAGTGCGACGTTAATATTCACTCACTCTTAATTCTCACGGTACTCTTTAGTTTTTCTAAACGTCACATTGTGGGTAAATATTAATGTTTACTCACAAACAGTTCAGGACAATGTACGAACTCCTGTTAAAAAAATTTCATAAGATTAATTTTATGGCGTTAAACTTTCTTGTTCTTTTTCTTGCCACATACGGTCTGCAAGTTGAATACCTGTCTGTCCTGAATTTTCTGAAAATCAGGAAGGTCGTATAATCAGGAAAGTTTTTCGTATTTGTTCAATGTGTAATCGTAGAAACATCTAACAAAGAAATGAATTACAAAGATCGCAATATCTTTTCGTTCAATTTTATGTTTCTTATCCATTTTCTTTTGAATCTTTTTTGTTCAGTAAAACGAACATGGATGGATTAGGAGATATTAGCTGTAATTAACTTATAGCTACAACGAAACTATAACTAATTATTGCTTTTATCTAAGTAAATTATTAATTTGTTATTTTATGAAGGGACGCTGCTTTGAGCTGTACATGGTCCATGTAAATCAGGCCTTGTTCGGTATTTGCAGGTTCGATTGGTAAATATTCTTTTATTCAATAGCTTCATCTCAAATAATCCCTCAATTAAAGTTAATAACAACAAAACAACTTTAATAATCTATAAATTACCAATTGTTAAATTGGTTCGGAGCTGGTTATAGCGCTAGCCACTCGCTTCAAAGGGGCTCATACATTATATAAACAAAAAGAACTTTTTTACAAAAACAAGGGGGAGGATTACAAAAATTTTCTGGCTTGAATAATCATCGCCAAGGGGTCGATGAACTGGGTTTTAACAGTTCCTTCCACTTCTTAACTTGTAAGTAAACCCCTGTTGACAGGAAATGGTTAAATTCCTCCAAAAAAAGGCATTTTTCGAGAATAATAAGGGTCAAGGGACTCATAAATTTTTCTTTGTATCAATGAGCGTACCCTCATCCACTTAAAACGTGAATGCACCACACAAAAAATAGTTCGGCGAAGACGCTTTGGTGTGATATGTCCGAGTTTAAAAGATTGTGCACGAAGGAATCAGGGAGAATTGAAATTTTTAGATATTCCCATGTAGACATTTAAATTTAACTCAACGGGCTCATCTTCTTTCTCCAGACCAGGTATGTGTCTTTGTTTTTTTATTATAATTGTAGTAAAACCAACATAATTTTAAATAAATTATTATTGCTTATAATTCGGAGTTTCAAATTATTTTAAATCGCGAACCTGGAAGAAAACATTAATCTTTTAAACTCCGTATCATATACTAATGTTCCAAAAGTTGCAGTCAAAAAGGAGAAGCTGTTCATATTATAAAAATATAAAATTATATAATTCAAATTCCCGAGATAGAAAGGGAAACATCATGAAAAAACTGGTATAAAAAAATTGAAAGAATGGGACGAAAATTGTAATACAGACAGAATGCAAATGTAGAAAAGAGATTCAATTTACAAGAAGATAATTTAAATAAAACGGTAGAAATGTGCAGGGGGATCAGTAGAAAGTGAGACCAGCTTTTACAACAGTACATGTAACGAACCTGCGAGATACATATTCAATTAGTATACCGATATTTTCCTAAGAAATAGAGATCCGGATTCCCTCAGTCATCTTTCGCATTTTGTGTTTTACATCGGTAAGTAGGCATTAATGATGTAAAATACAGCTTGTTATTTGTTTTCATATGGTCTGCATTTTGGCAGTTTAGCCTTTGCAGACATGGCAAGTCCCTAAACCATTTCATTAGTGGCACCATCTAGTGGCGGTTCCTGCTATGAAAGTTTTGACGCTTGAATTAGCTCAATTCAAGCCCTCGTCGAATGCAAAATATTGCTGTGACTTAATTTTGCCGAGAGCACCAGAGCCAAATTCATACTCAACGGATCTTTTACATATACATAATCATATGACATGAGTACCGACGATTTTCGCATCCAGAAAATCTATCGACTCCAACCGGGATCGAACCTGCAACCTTAGGCTTTTGAAGCAGGCACGCTACTTCTAAAGGCCCTATCACGCAAAACGCACATCCAATTTATTTCTTTTATTTTGCTCGTCATTTTGCTGGCAGATGTAAATAGAAATGGAGTTCTGTTTAAAATATTATACACCGTTAAAATATAATACACCATTAAAATATTATACAAAATATCTAATTGGTTTGACGAAGCCGAGGCTGTCATCTTTACCACCATCTTGTTTATAATGTAGGGTGCCGATGAACCCCATTGGCTGTAATTTCAAACAACTTTTATTTTGAACAATTTTGCCAGCTCACTGGAGAAAAGTTGTTCGGAGCCGTTGCTATGGCAACTAGGTAGAAATTGTTCAGAATTGGTTGTTTTCAAGGAAAACTGCTTCAAATACGTGTACGTACAATAAGGCCTTAAGCCTCCATGCCGACATACAGCTTGTGTGCAAGCTGGATTCAGCCAATTTTCATGAAATTGATTCGTCAGATATTTTTGCATTCAAAGTTTACAGCACATTCCACGCAGAATGTCAAGAGCAGTTAAGGTTCCGAGCATGTTCGGAGTACTTAATTGAAAAATATAATACTAAAACATTATAAATGCTTTTTTCTGAATCAATAACACAATAAATACTATTTAACTAACAATATTTTTAAAAAAAATTTGTAAAAATCACAATTATAAGTGATATTTTAGCAATATTTTTGAAAAAATCTATGGCAATTAGAGAAAAAAGTGATTAACATATCAGTAAAAGTATTACTAAAACAAATTAGATGCATCTATCTAGAGAAAGTACTAAAATTTTAATGTTTTATTAAAATTTAAAATTTTTAAAGCTGATCGATTAAATATTATAAGAAATGTGATATCCCTTATATATGAAACCATTATTTAAATAACGGGCCCTAACTCAAAAAATATTCATACAATAAGAAATATTTTTGTACATTCTCTAGAAAATAATATAAATACCAGATTCAATAAAAGTAGTTTTGTAATATTTTGAGTTATCAGACTCGCACGGTGATAGATTTTGAATAATTTAAATATCCATTTTTGGTAGATTAAAGACCCACTTCCGGTTTAATTTTATAAAGTTGATTACAATGTTCTCTAGGTAACGTAGAAACAAAACAAAGTATGTTTTGTACAGCTAAAAGATAGCTCTATTCAATAAATTAAAAAACAAAAATATATGTCTGAACCTAATTTGGTCATTTCAACGTGTTCGAATATTTTAATTGTAGAGATGCCTCGCATTCCTTCTTATCCTTAAATTTTATTGTATATGTAAATGGACGACGATTCTTATATTTTTTTTATGAAAATTCAGTTTCAATAATGACGATTAACAAAACGTATATCATAGAATATGGATTATATTTTTCTTTAAAATTTTAGCTACAACTTTTAGAAAAATGTTTTCTGAATTTGTGGAATTTTTAGCTACTTTTACAGGTGCATCTAGCGACATTTGATGGTAAATTGGAGGTACAACTCTTGTACACAAGTTTGTGGATATTGTTTTTGTTTTAGTTTTTCGTGAAGTCGGATGGAAATGTAAGTAGACAAGTAAATAAGTGACAATATAGTTACAGTGGTTCGCAATATAGTAATTAGTTATATTAGGGGTCCACTTTATATCTTATTAGGGTACATGTATGTCACTAGATGGTGCTATTTAAATTATTATGTGTGTATTATGTTAACCCGAGCAGAATGTAAAAACAAAAGAAAGAAAGAGGCTGTATGTTAGTGATATTTTTATCTTTATCATATGAAATAAAACCATTAGAAAGAAGTCAGCATCATAGTGGACCCCCGCCCCAGGCCCATATAATAGAATAAGTTATTTTGAACAATATTTCTCACAATAATTTATATTTAGATTTTATATTTAGATTTTATACAAGGGGTGATCAAATGAAAAGGTACGAAACGACATAAAAATGAAACAGTTAAATATTTGCATATTCCGCCAAGGGAGAATGTAGCGAGACATCTCGGGATGCCATTGGAGACTCTGACTGGGATCGGGGATCATGCGCGGGTGCCCGCATGCGCAGGAGAGAGCAAAGGCTCTTATAAAAAGCGGCGTCCAAATGATGCGAGCACAGAATTACTCGAGCACAGAAAAAGCATTAACTCCGATGTGTACTGTGAGACACTCCGACGCCTACGCAGGTCCATCAAGAACAAAAGACCGGGGCTGCTCACGGAGGGTGTGGTTCTGCTCCATGATAACGCGCGTCCACACGTCTCCAGAGTCACACAAATGGAACTGGACAAGTTCCAATGGGAGACGTTGGACCATGCGTCCTACAGTCCGGACATGTCACCCTGCGATTTCCTTGTGTTTGGTCCACTGAAGAAACACCTGAAAGGAAAGCGCTTCAACTCGGACGACGTACTCAAGGACACTGTGAAGGACTGGGTCTCGTCACAGCCACAGGAATTCTGGGAACAAGGAATCCTGCGGCTTGTTCATCAGTGGGATCGTTGTGCTCAGGCCTATGGTGTATATTTTGAATAAAGTCTATATTTGTACCCACCGTGTCGTTTCGTACCTTTTCATTTGTTCGCCCCTTGTATTAGGACTTATTATGCATTTAAGTGCCTAGATTAAGTGCCTGAATGGAAAAAAACTAAATTATCTTTGATTTCATTATTTTACTGCATATTGTTTCATGATTTTTTTGGAATAATTTTTGTAAGTAAATTTTTGATATGAGCGAAACAGAGAAGGCACAAAATCGAATAGCCAGAAGTTGCATAAAATTATCTTTGACCAAGCTAGAAAGTATGTTTGAAGATATAAATATAAGGAATCAAATTTCAATACTTTTATCCAGATTGGATGATTCATTTAAGGAATACGAACGATTAGATTCGACTTTGAGTTTAGAGAAATCTGAACTCGAAGAATTCGAAGTAAGATATTTTTCTTTGAATGCAAAGTATAAAGATAAATTAGATGAATAAAATGTTCCAAATCTAGGTGAAACACAAAATTACTCAACGAATTTACTTACTTACAACTTAAAGATTACTAATTTTAGGTTAGAAAAATTAAGTATACCACAGTTTTATGGTAATTTTAAGGATCCAGATAGTCTAAATATTTTAACTCCTTCTCATTTTCTCAAAGGCGAGTTTATTACCTCTTCCCGCATATCAATTATGATAAACTTACTCTGCGTTCCCTTTGGGATATTGTTCAAAAATGGAAATTAGGTTTTTGAAGAAAGTGGAAAGTTGACTATTTAAGTACTTTACAAAACAGAATTAAATGGAAATATCTTAGTGATAATTTTAAAGTTGAGAAATTGTAATTATTAAGGAAGACAATATTCCTCCAGCGTGAGTGAGTGAGTGAATATTAACGTCTCACTGTTTAGCAACACGAGGGCTTTTGGCGACGGTCCGCGTAATTTTGAACCATGGTCAAGTGACGCAGACGGCACCTGAGCTGGCACCTCCCTCTCCTAACTACCACACCACACCAACGGGAGGACGTTTGAGCTCTCGACAGATTTAACGTGCATCGCGCCCCTACACGGCGGGTCTTTAGGGGTACTGGAATCGAACTCATGACACGCTGGCCATGATCCTATGCCTAGACCACTTGGCTACCGCGGCCACATAGTCCTCCAGCAACCTGGCCTTTAGGTGAGGTGATTGAAACGCATTTAAGTAAGGATGGTGTGGTAAGAGTAGTAACTATTTAGTCTAACTAGTAATCTATTTAAAAGATCAAAAAAAAATCCTGAACTTTTTTAACTTCATCTAAATCTTGGTGTGGAGGGAGTATGTTAGGGCTCATGTAGAAAAATACACAAACTTCTGGCATTCATGAGTTTTATTTTCCAGAATGAATTACAAAAGACGTAACTATACCTATTTCTGCAAAAAGTCGTTTAAGTATTTCGAATTTTTCTTATTTACTCAAAGATTTTATTGTAAAATTGATTTCTCTTATAGTACGCATTACAGGAATCATTTTCTTTCTATAGCATTTTTATAAAATTTATACTTACACTTCTGTTTGTTACTTTGCTTTTATATTCAATGAACCTGCTTCCTATTTATCTGACATGAATACAAGTTTCTATTTTCAGGCTGTCACATCTTGTTAACTTAGTAATAATTAAGCAATAAATTAGATAAATGGGAAATTATGCAACTGAAATAAACGAAAAACTAATAAAATATGATCCTTCCCCATTTTTGGATACAATAATAAAGAACAGCACATAGAGATTTAATTCCGTCAAATTACATGGCCTTAGAAGGCAACATATATGCCTACTTTAAAAAATCTTGATAACTGTATTGAATGTACTTTAAATGCAAAGTAATAAAGTTTGAAGTAAAAAAAAAATAATAATAATTTATTTAAAAAAATTTCAATTCATAGCGCATGTGTGTTAATTTAATTTAAATGTATTGCAACATATTCCAAATTCAGTAAAAGGAAATTAAAATCAATCATGTAGAAATTAAAAAATGTAGCGTCTTTTTGCTCAAAAGTAACTATCGCGTTAATTACGAATGATAAAACCATCTTTGTCCAGACTGATATTCTTTTGTTTGTTGCATCAGTAAATGATTAAATTAATCGAGTTTCAGCATTGGATTGTATTTTTTCATTTATACTGCTTTGAAAAGAAAACATGGGTTACAAGTAAAGGAGAATATAATTTTGAGCAAAAATCAAATAGTAGTTGTAACATATCTATGTGGCATTTCACTTCATTCTACATCACATTCACTGATGTAATATAAAAGTTTGAAAAGTAAAGTGCCATCTCAAGTGCCGTCCCCGTCACTTGACCATGACTCAGAATTACGAGGTCCGTTGTCAGTGTCCCTCCAAAGGCGGATTAAGCGGCTGGCGAACCTGGCGGCCGCCAGGGGCCCCCACCAAGCCCCAAGCTGATAAGACTTCAGTTATAAGTTCAACGTGCAACAAAAAATCTTGTACTGATATTGCAAACCCAATGATTACCCCACATTTGAATCGTATAACAAAATTAGTGTTGCCCTCATATACACTGGTGTGCAAAAATTAAGGACGAGGCGGTTTTTTTTCAATATAACTTTGTACAAAAGCATGTACAAATCAACTTTGTACAAATCAACACATTTAATACCGTAAGATCCCCAATACGTAAGGATATGAGTAATGTAAGCAACACTTACTAAAAGAGAAATCAGAGGGATAAAAAGAAGCTTTATTGAAAAAGTAGCATGGAGCGCAATGCGACTGAAGGCCGAAACATCCCTGTGATGGGTGTCCAGCAAGAAATATACGGTCCTTAGTACGGGATATGATCTCCCCTGACTGCTAGGCAGGTTTCACAGCGTCTGCCCATGCTGAGAATGAGGGTGTCAATGAGTTGTTGAGGCATTGCTGCCCATTCGTCTTGCAGCGCCAATCGAAGCTCCGGAATCGTTACTGGTGGTAAGGTACGAGCTTCCAAGCGTCTGCCTAGAAAATCCCATACATGCTCGATGGGATTGAGATCCGGAGATCGTGCCGGCCAATCCATACGTTCAATATCCTCACTCTCTAAGAGCTGTTCGGCAGCTACTGTGCGATGACATGGTGCATTGTCGTCCATGAAAAGGAACTGCGGACCCATAGCGCCTCTAAAAAGACGCACATATGGAAGAAGAATCTCGTTACAATAACGGGTCCCGTTGACTGAACCTGCGTCGAAGATGTGAAGGTCTGTACGACTACCAAGCATGATGCCTCCCCAAACGAGAACACCGCCACCTCCATACCTGTCCCTTTCAATGATGTTTGAGGGATGACTGCGGCTTCCCCGCTCTCTCCAGATGAGTATGCGATGAGAATCGCTACTCAGACTGAATCTACTCTCATCTGTAAAGAGTACTCGTCCCCATTCATTATCTCTCCAATTCCGGTGTTCCCGGCACCACAAAGAACGCCTTCTCCGATGGGCAGGCGTTAGAGGTACACACCGTACAGGGCGTCGTGCAAACAGACCACCACCGTGCAGTCTTTTGGCCACGGTAAAACGCGATATCTGTCGTCCAGTTGCCTGTGTCGTGTGTCTAGAGATTTCTCCCGCTGTCTGCCGCCTGTTTCTTCTGGCCTGTAAGGCAATGTACCGGTCATCTGCGGGTGTGGTTCCTACTGAGTTCCTACCACTACTGAACCCCCGGATAGCTGTTCCTGTAGTTTGAAATTGTCTTCAAAGTCGTGAAACGATGCTTTGAGCAATTCCGAACTCTGCAGCCATACTTGTCACACTGCGACCTTCCTCCAACTTCCCAATGATTCGATCTCGGGTAAAAGCATCCAGATGTCGTCTAACAGATTGATTATTCGCCATTTCTCGCTGAGGCAGCAACTCGGTGTGATTTTAACTGCTATATGGTGTGCAATCTCTTTGCCAGAAATACTAATCTTACACCGACAACATGCTTTACTACTCAGACACTCCCCCATTACGTCTACCTGCATATCTGCGCATGTGCTACCGTACATCACCTCACTTAATCTCCTGATTGGTCTTTCTGTCCGCTTTTCCTCTTCGTTCAGCTGATATGCTAATTTTTCGACTTCGTCCTTAATTTTTGCACACCAGTGTATTTATTACATGTAATTGCGGTTGAAATCCGTTTGTTTTTTGCTTTTTTTCAAAAAAAAAATGTTTTCCTGAACTTTGATCTTTAATATATTTTTTCGGTTCCAAGTTTTTTTAAAATTTGATCCCAGATTTCTTATATTAAAATAATGATCCCAGATCTCAGACTAGAAACAACTACCAATGTTTAGTTCTTTCGAAAGAATTTAGTATTTGAAGGTTCGTGATTTATTGTTATCTGGGTATTTGTGCTTATATTTTGAGAATGTGGGGAAAGAGATCGAAGCAGTGTCGGATTAAACGACATGGAGGCCCCTAGG